>WSYH01010495.1:0-23020 GCA_036426205.1 Ascaphus truei | reverse complement strand
TAGAGACAGAGAGAGTGGTGGTGAGAGAACAGAGATAGTGATGGGTGAGAGACCAGAGAGTAGTTGTGGGTGAGAGACAGAGAGATGTGGGTGAGAGAACAGACAGAGTGTGCGGTGATAGACCATAGAGTGGGATGTAGAGACACAGAGAGGCGAGAGGAGACAGACGGGATAGGCTATATAGAACAAGCGAGAGTGCGAGAGATACATACCAAAGTACGGGGAGACAGCAGGAAGAGAGGAACATAAGATAATTTTAGACATATCGGGATATAGACACTCCAGAATATTGTGAGACGCGACAGCCGTACCTGAAAACAGAAATAGCGGGATTCTCCTCCAACAGCTCCGCGGATCTGTTCCTTTACTTTAGACCTACAAGAGGGGAGGAGGACAGACAGAGAAGAGGGAGATGACAGCGACACCATACACTGGAGTGTGGAGAGAGGGGGATATCCAAGAGGGTTGGTGTGGTGGTAAGTGCAAACCTTTTCTTTTGCTGCCCAACCTCATCTCCCTTCGTCCTCTCGCTTCTCTACAGCTCTCTCTAATGCTCACTCTTCGCTTCTTCCGCCCTAGATCTCTTCGTTCTCTTTGTGGCCCTGCCTTCTTTGGTTTCCCTGTTTCGATCGCTGTTTCCTTGCCTGTGTGACTTTGATTGTCCTTCTCTCGTTTTTTTTTTTCCTTCTTTTAGTGTTATTAGGTTTGGGTTCCCATGTCTTTATTGCCCGCGCACCATACCCACGCCCCCCACATGCCAACCCCGCACCTGACCCAATGCAGGAAAAGAGTAGGGAAGAGAAGTGCCCC
Source organism: Ascaphus truei (assembly GCA_036426205.1). Lineage (NCBI taxonomy): Eukaryota > Metazoa > Chordata > Amphibia > Anura > Ascaphidae > Ascaphus > Ascaphus truei. Next base: position 22,210 of record WSYH01010495.1, on the reverse strand, counting down.
TCGAACCCACAGCAGAGCACGAAAGAGGATGGCCGCCCCGCCCCTCCCCTCATCGCCCCGTACAATCTCTCCCACCCTCCCAAAAAATTTACTCCCCCTAGCTACCTCGTCACACCACACCACACACAGTCACCCGATTCACGCAGCACCCTAGGGAGGCTCAGGGCCCGATTACCTCTAAAGCACCCCAAAACACCGTAGAAACCCCCTGGGCGTCGCCGGGTAAGACAGATGTACCCGCAGCCCCACACAGGAAAAGACACGGAGACGCCGATATCAAAATAGGTCGGGAGACGCCCGACCTCGGCATATTAAGGCGCAGAGGGACCGCAAGGGGGCGCTGAAACCTACGAGTTGGCTACTTACAATGGGAAATGAGCTCATGTCGTCCGCCCCTACCTGCCCTCAGCGACCCCCACACGCCACCCAACACCCCAGCAGCCAAAAAAGCCACTGTTGAGTCAGATGACGGAGCAACCCAACCCGGGACCCCCCCTCCCACAACCACCGCGACCGGCCGGCCCCCCGCCCACCGGCAACGCCACGCGCGACGGCAGTACGCAATGTCCGCTCCCAATTACTCGCACCAGGCCGAATCCCTCGTCGCCCAATACGGCCCAGTCTAACACGCACTACCGCACTGAGTCCCACAGCAGACCCCAGGACCATGTAGGCGCGCTCAATAACCGTCCCCTCGACGGCCAGCACCCGCGCCGAGGTACACGGGAACCGGAATAGGGACGGCCGAAACAGTCAATACGCCGTCCAGTCCCCCTAGACGCTACTACACCCAGGTAACATTCCATCTGCTTCCTTGAATGGCGTACTCCTCACCCTCCCCCCCCCTTTCCCTCGCATCCAGTTCTCCTCGTTCTAGGCACCGCAACTTTCCCGTTATCTAATGTCTGAAACTTGAACCTCCCCCACTGTACCTTCCTTCCCTTCCAGCTCCCGCTGATTCACGTCTGGCCCCGTAACACTTAACCCACCCGCCCTGCCCCCCCACCCCCGAGCGCCTGATCCCACCATCTCCCCCCCCCTGACCGCTGCCCGCGACCATCACCTCCCCCTTCTCAACCACCCCCCCTCACTCCCGGCTGGCCCACCGTCCTCCATTTCCACCCCCTTAGTAGGTGGGGAGAGTGAAAAAGGCCGCCCGGCTGCAAAGAATGAGGGCTGGGTAAGTGGCCCTCCCCTATACAAACTTGACTCCGGCAAACGGAGTATCGCCCGCCACGGAGAGAAGGATGTGCCAGCCACTCTTCACGCATACAGCCTAGCACCACAACACACACACGACACATTCTATTCTCCATTACACACACACACACCTCGACAACGACACATACCATTCACACACACTACTGGCACTCGCTCAGCAGCTAGATCTACCTGTTCTCTCGGTTCACCATTATGATTTACATTCGCTCCGTTCCCCCCTTCTGGTCTCTACCAGCTACGGCATCCCACCCCTCCGCCACCTGGAGAAAGTCCGACTTGTCTCTCTCTCCCTCGTCCCCCCCATATGGAAGGAGCTTATTTTTAAATGTTTTGTGGTCTCCCTTGACTCTAGTCCAGAGCTGTGTCAGCCTACCGTTAACGCATGCTCCCAAACATCGCGTCCGCCCAGGTGCCGACCCTAGTGTGTACTGTTAGTATTTCATTTATCTTGGCTGCTGAAGCTGGCTCGAATCGGGGCTAAAGCAGTAAACTCAAAAGATATTCAGCGCACGGGAGAGGCACTCTCCGGGCCTCAGCCCTTACTCCCTACACAGCTCTAAAGAAGCAGACGATACGAGGCCCACACTCTCCCGGCCTGCATATGTCTGCTCCTTTTCCTTGTATGTTTTTTAAATCCCCCCACTACACGTCACACTTCATTCAATCTGTATACCGTTTTCTTTTGTTATAATGAAACTTGCCCCCTGCTACCACCATAGCATGTTCGCCGGCTGACGTCATTCCATTTCGCACCAGGGGATGTGGGGGGGGGGGACAGGAATCGTGGGCCTTAGGGACAGAATCCCGCGTCTTCCCATCTCCCGTCCCTCCCTCCCCAACTGTCCTTACACGTTTGTAATTATTGTACAGACAACACCTCCCCTCTAATCAGCGGTTCTCATAACTATTCTTTGATCTTTATCTCCTTTTACTATTTAAAATTCACATATTTTAACTTACTTTTTCCGTCCATTTAAAATAATTTCCTCACTCTTTGGTTTTTGTTCTTTCCTCATAGTAATATAATTCCTATTCCAATTCATCACCCACACACCGCTTGAGATCGGCTCCAATCACATTCCTGGTCGGGGCAGTTTTTTTATTTTTTTTTTTTTTTTTTCATAGCGAGCAGGGAAAATTTTCACCTTCCAAATTCAATACCAAATCATTTGCACATAGCGCAGCAGGAAATTCATCCCCCCCAACCACGTTTGCTGCCGTTTGCCACTATATTCCGGATTTACTTCTCCCGGGAATGAGGTAAAATCCACTCGCCCGGGCGTTGGTAAATTATATGATTGTCGTAACACTGTATATACTGTCATTGAACCAGCTTACTTCCGTGGGCTCCGCTGCTGTGTGCGCGGATGAGACACGGGTGTCTTTGTTGGGGTAGGGTTAAATGAGGAGCTCACTACTGTTCCTTTATAAAAGGCTGGCCTGGTTTATTTAGTCCCAGGCCTGAGACTGCCAAGTGCATACACACAGTAAACAGATCAAACAACAAAGCTGCCACCTGCCGATAACTAACTTAGATTTTCCCTAACTCAGGGTGAAGTGGGTTTTTTTTTCACTTCCAACAACAAAACAAAGGTACTTTTGCCAGATAGCCAAATGAAGTAGAACATGGAACGTGTGGTGGGGAAGGGGCTTTCTCCCACTCGTGTTCAGCAGCTTCCAGGCTCTGGAGAAGAGACAAGAGCAAACAGGAAATCAGTCTATTACCTGATTTCTAATTAGCATGAACGGTGACAGAAATCCCTCTTCCACAGCGCTTGCCCAAAACTGTGGGTGGATGCATTTATACAGGCTGCACTCCCAGGCCAACGGATGAAACTTTCAGTATCCTGTGGAAGCCCTATATATGGAATTATTACCATCCCTACTGGTTTCTTCACAATATAATATATATATAATATATATATTCACTTCCCTTCATTGCCTTTGTCACATTCAGCACTTTGAGGCTCCAAGCCACCCGAAGCAGATGCAGAAGCTTCTGCTGACGTTACAGACGAAAACAGTGGTCGGAGAGGAGAATCCCTCAACGCAGCTCTGGCCTGGGACCTACACCAGAGGAACTGCCTGCAGTTGCAGAAAAAGACTGTGCTAAGGCGGTTCCCAGTACCTGCTCGTGTTTTGCTGACATTGTTGAGATATTGTCAGTATCTACGAGTCATACTACTTTGCACATCAACCATACATCTCCCTAATTACCACTATCAACCATACATATTAGATTTACTAGTGGTATGATGTGGTAGTGTGCCACTACCACATAGCTACAACACACAAACACACTCGGTTGTCAGAGTCATTTTTCAGAAATCAATGTTTATTTGGGGGGGTGGGGGGGTTGGTTGTTTTCATTAATTAAAAATCAGTGTGTTGTCAATGAAAAACAACAATGCAAGCAATTGAAATTGGTGTTTTAAGGTGCGCACTTTTTTTTAGTTTCCTACTCGCCCTGTGATATCTTTTTCTTGTATCTGTGGCCGGCTGCCACACAATGTGGAAAGTAATAGGAAAGGATGCTTCTTTTAGTTATATCGGTTTTAACCGAAGTGCAAGATAATCATAAGTGGGGTTTTTGTTTGGTTTAAACCGGAATCCATATACAGTTAGGTCCGGAAATAATGGACACTGATACGTTTTGTTATTCGGCTGTGTACCAAATAAATTCAAGTTACAGTTAAATAATGAATATGGACTTAAAGTGAGTCTATCAGCTTTAATTGAGGGTATTCAACACCAGATTGGAGAAGGGTTAGGAATGACATCTCTAATAGTAGCCCCTCTTTTTCAAGGGACCAAGAAGTCATGGACAATTGACTCAAAAGATGTTCATGGACAGGTTGGTGGGCGTATTCCTCGTTCGTTATTTCAGCACATATTAAGCAGGTTAAAAGGTCTGGAAGTGAATTCTCAGGGGTGTGCTTCATCGCTTTTGAAGCTTTGTTGTGTAACCCACAACATGCGGTCGAAGGAGCTATGCAAGTGAAACAGGGCAATCCTTAGGCTGCAAAAAAAAAGAAAACCATCAGAGAGATAGCAAGAACATTAGGAGTGGCCAAATCAACAGTTTGGTACATTCTGAGAAAAAAAAGAACGCACTGGTGAGCTCTGCAACACAAAAAGGCCTGGACGTCCACGGAAGACAACAGTGGTGGATAACGTAGGATCCTTTACATGGTAACAGAAAACCCCTTAACAACATCAAGCCAAGTGAAGGAACACTCTCCAGGAGGTAGGCAATCATTATCCAAGTCCACCATAAAGAGAGACTCACGAGCTAGCAATACAGAGGGTTCACCACAAGGTGCAAACATTCATAAGCCTCGAGAATAGAAAGGCCAGATTAGACTTTGCCAAACAATATCTAAAAAGCCCAGCCAGTCTGAACCGCATTCTTTGGACAGATGAAACTAAATTCAAACCTTTATCAGAATTGGATGGAAGAAAAAGTATGGAAAGTTCTTGGAAGCTCATGATCCGAAGCTACCACATAATCTGTAAAACACAGTGGAGGCAGTGTGATTGGATGGGCATGCATGGCTTACAATGGCACTGGGTCAACTAGCGTTATTAATGATGTGAGAAGACGAAGCAGCCGGATGAATTCTGAAGTGTATAGGGTATATTGTCTGCTCAGAATCTGCCAATTCAGCAAAGTTGATTGGGCGGCTGGGCGCTTCACTTTGAGATGGATACCCAGACCCAAAACATACTGCGAAGCAACCCAGGAGTTTTTAGGCAAAGAGGGAATTTGTGAACAGAAGATTAAAGTGTCGCAGCTAATATAAAAAGTGATAAATGGTGATAAAGTATTTAAATAATTACGTGACCTTGAACGAGCGTCTGCAGCTGTGATGGAAGGGGGGCTCAGGGACCCCCTGGAGCTAACAGATAAATACAAAAAAGACACAGCGCACAACGTCTCTAGTGCAATTACAAAAATTATCTGACACGAACAAATAATCAGGTGAGTATTGTGCGTACGATGTGCAGAGTTAAAACAAGCAGTTTCGGATAGTTACCCAACGCCTCAAGTGACTGGAACATGTCCTCACAGGGGTACAATCGCTGATGGCTCTGTAGCAGGATTTCAGTAGGGCAGATGGAAAGCCTCGTATGTCCTTGTCTCCCCAGAGCAACGAGTAGAACGGGAGCTGGCTGGCCCATGCAGTGTTGTTCAGAGAATGCTGAACACCAGCTGGTACTCTCATCCCCTCGGTGTGCAGCACTCCTGGTGATGACCGCACCGCGGGGGAATCGCCGATTTCGGCGGTTCAAACTGTGCCTCGTGCAGTAGAGTACTGGTGGAAGGTAGAGCTATTGGCAAGAATGTCCTATACGCTTCGAAAACAGCAGCGTTTTCCATCGGACCTGATGAGAAAACTGCTGTTTCGAAAGCGCTAGGCCCATTCTTGCCAATAGCTCTAACCTTCCAACAGTACTCTAGCACGAGCTGACGCGTTGTAACGGCGACCGAAATCAGCGCCGCATCCCGCGTGTGACGTCATCCACCCGAAGTGCTGCACACGTGAGGGGAGTGGAGTACCCAGCTGTGTTCAGCAATTCATGAACAAACATGCATGGGCCAGCCAGCTCCTTCTACTCGTGCTCTGGGAGGCAAGGACAACAGAGGCTTTCCATCTGCCCTACTGAAAATCTGCTACAGAGCCCATATCCGATATGTACCCCTGTGAGGAATCTGTTCCAGTACCTGAGGCGTTGGTAACAGATCCCGAAATGCTTGTTTTACGCACTGATGTACGCACAATCTCACCTGATTATTTGTTCATGTCAATATAATTTGTAATTGCACTATGAGCGTTGTGCGCTGTGTCTTTTTTGTATTTAAAGAAGGGAAATACTCTGCAATGGCCGAGTCAACACCTGAACTCAGCCGATCAAGCATGATTTCACGTTGTGAAAACAAAACTTAAGGCAGAAAGACCCACGAACAAACAAAACTTGAAGACAGTGCAGTAAAGGGCTGGCAAAGATCAAAAGGGGAAACCCATCGTTTGGTGATGTCCAGGCGTTTCCCCAGACTTCGAAGGCAGATCCATTGCCTGCAAAAGATTTCTCGTCAAAAGATTAAAATGAAACATTTTATTTATCGATGGTGTTAATTGTCCAATACATTGGAGCCAATAAAATCCAGGCGGATTGTTGTATGAACATGGTTGCAATTATAAACTTTCATACAATCACTTTTGTTCAAACCCTTGAATTTAAGCTGAAAATCTGCACTTCTATTGCATCTCAGTTGTTTCAATTTCAAATCCATTGGTGGTGGTCGTACAGAGCCAAAATTATGAAAATGGGTCAGTGTCCAATTAGTTTCCGGACCCTAATGTTACTTGTCAGGCAGGGGTGTGAAACTGGGGGGTCAACTGAGATTTTCTGGGGGGGGGGCGCAGAGTTATAGAAGGTCCTGCGCTCTCCCACATGATGAGGCGCAGGAGAGCAGGCAGGGTGTTACAATTGGGTAAAAGTTTGCACACATTACCTCAAACCCTTAATTTCCTAGAAAGAAAATATAAGCACTTTCAATTCCTGTGAAATGGATCTGTGTGCATTACTAGAGTATGAAATAAGAAAGGAGCACAAACATAGTTGATCACTTCCATTTTAAAGTAGCATTCCTGAAAAAAAAAAAAGAAAAAGTGAGAAGAAGGGGTTCTCCAAAGGAACCACGTAAAATTCAGCTCTGGCGGACCCCGGCTTTTTGAAAAACTCCTCCGAAGGAACTGCGCGGATTTCTGCCTGGTAGGTTTAAATGGCCTGCTTTATGCGGATTCATAAGAAAACTCGACGAATAAAGTCGCACCTTCCTGTCTGCTCCTGTGCTTCAATAGATTTAAGCCCTTCATATTATTTAACCCAACGATATAGTAGTTCACACAACTATTACATTTTTACATTAACTTTTCTTGGCATATACAGTTCACTTTACAATGTTTTTTGCTCAATTACAAATGCAATTTTGAAATGATAAGAGACAGTTTCGGCCCCAATATGGACTAAAAAAAAGTGCCTTGAATCTCTTCCATGTCAGAATGTGTTACATTTACATTTTCCTGATCAATATCTTCAGGAAATACAAATATGGAAGGTGACTCTGTTATTATCTGAAGGCTCTCAGTCTAGCGTGTAATTTGCATTTTTTTTTTGGTATAGTCCTTTGGGGGCATGTGGTTATAGCTATAGCAACGATCTTGATAACCTAATAAGGTCCAGAAGGTGGGTAAAGATGATTAGTTTGTTATATAAGCCTTCATTTTGCTTTCAACTATTTTAATGAAATCTGAGAAATGAATCAGTTTATTGCTTAGTCCTCATGTTTAGAGGCTCTCAGGCTTTATGTCTTTAAGCATTTCATTTGAGCTTTAGGTGCCCAAGATGCTGGAAAAGGCTATTTTTTCTGTTCAAAAAAAATGTCCATAATCCCAATTATCCTAGTTGTACACCTGCGTGGAGAAAGTAAAAAGTTAGGTCTTGTAATGATGTTGAAAAAAAATACTACAGTCCATCAAGTTGCAACCTATCAAATTTTAGACGACGATACTTTATCCCCTATATTTTTTAATTTATCGTAGATCGATCCATAGGAAGGCAACAAAAACCCCAGTGAAATATCCACATCTATTATCTCATCAGGGGGGGAAAAAATGTAATTCCTTCCTGACCTCCAAATGGCAATCAATTATTCTATGGATCAATAATCCTCCCTGTTTTACTATTTGGTATAATATTTAAATCCCTTAATACCTTTCCCTTCTATAAGTGTCCAACCTTTTTTTTAAAGATATCTTTGTAGCTGCGCATCAACAGTCTCTGGGTAAGACAGCTTTATTTAGAAATAAAATTGTTTTAATCAATTTATTTGAAGTAGGTCTTTGTATTAACTGCAGCAGTTTTCCAATATATAATATATACTTAAGCAAATCTAAAAAGGCTTTGTGTCTTATTTATTTTCAAATTGGAAGTAAAACCTAAATTACGTTAATGAACTTTGAGATACACTAACAAGTCTTGCAGTAGGGTCTCATCTCCCCCAAAGGTAAAAATAATGTTGTCTATGTAGGCTGACCCCATGACCAAGTTCACACACACCAAAGGGGGTTGTTGTTAAAATAACATTTCCTCCTTCCCCTCCCAACCTCCATGAAAAGGTTGGCCATAAACATTGTGTTCCAACTTTTCCGCCATGCGTGCACAATGTCTGGAAGTAAAAACTGATTTTCCAAGCCCAAAAATAAATAATGATCTAAAATAAATTAAATTACTACGATTAAAAAATCTATTTGTGCTTCATTTCATTCATTTTATTAACTCTAGTCAATTACTCTCTATTTGCTTTGCTCCTTGGGGGCTCGATAATGTAATATAGTGAAGAAAATTCAACAGTGGTTTATATGATCCTCCTTTCCTATTTTAGATTCTTCACATAAGATTTATAATCTGTGTATGTCCTTCAAATATGATGGCATATTCCGACATACTGTTGGTAAAAAAGTAGTCTATACATTGAGAACAAGATTGTATGATGCAGAGTCAATGGCCGAAGTTAATTGGACGACCTGGTGGGCGTGGCTTGAAGAAAAGACCGGAACTTCTACAGAAAAGGGCACATAAAAAAATGGTATTCATTATTTGTAAATTCCCAATACTTTAAACCCTCGCCTGACCTGCCCCCTCAGTTAAAATTCCTTACTTGACTGTGGAGTCCTCCCTGGACCAGAATTTTTCACTTTTCTTCAGGTCCCAAGGCAGAGCCGCTGGGGTGTCCTCTGCTACAGACGCTAACTCTCTCCCTCTCTCCCGTTCTGTCATTTACCATCTTTCCTCCTCCCTGCTCTTCCACTGCTCTTGCCTTGTCCTCGACCCGCGATTCCCTGGCCAACCCTCGACCGTCGCCCTTCCACCCCCCCAATACCCCCCACCCCTTATTCTCCTCTCCGTGCCGCCTACTGATTGCTAACCAGTTTTTAAGAAGTTGACTGTCAGGAAGTTCTTGTTAATGAAAAATTCAGAATGGCTATTTAAAAAAATAAGTACGTTATTGACCACCGGAGGTTGATAAATATAAACACACAGATCTAAATTAAATCAAAATTCGATCCAAGTTTGTGAAGGGCCACCTCCTGGCGGTTTTTTACCAATGTTGGAAAAAGAATGTGAAGAAATCGCATCGATAAAAAAATCTTTTAAAATAATCTTACAAAAAGGAACAGAGCCCTAGAAAAATTAATTGAATTATGGAGAATGGTAATAAAATAGGCCAATAAAGGGGAGGTGTGGTAGTAAATGAGTAGAGAATATTATATTAAAGAATCAACTAGATTCTCGGAGATCAGAAACCTTATCATAAAATTGAACACAGATCCACACACATATGCACAAAGATTGTGGAATAGTTCTCCTCAAACGGTAAAACAAAAAGATCCTTAAAGAAGACAATTTAATATTATTGATAGAAACCCTAAAATACCATTTTTTAATTTTTACCAAAATCCACAAGCATACAGAACCCTCCTCCCGTAAGACCAATTATTCCGGTATAAAGTCCATACTTCCAACAACCTATCAGAATAATAGACGCAAATTTTTAACAAAACTATGTTTTATTCATCTCACCCACACTCTCTCTGTCTCTCACCCACACTCTCTCTGTCTCTCGCCCACACTCTCTCTGTCTCTCACCCACACTCTCTCTGTCTCACACCCACACTCTCTCTCACCGAAATAACTTATACTACTTTCTTCCAGATCTGACTCAAGCTTTACACAGGTAACATCGGAACCCCCCCTAACCCAGAAGACAGGTAAGGAACACCTCCCCTCCAATGTATAAGATTGCAGGAATTAAGGTATCTGGACATTGAGAGACTGTGGATCAGGTAAGATACCAGGCGGGATTGCTGCTTTAGATATTGTGAAGCGGGGACGTCCAGACACTGGTTAAGGGGTTCAGGAAACTAGTCATTCACCTCTGGCTTTTATTTCTAGATCCAACATTTACACACACACACGTAACAAGGACTAATTGTAGTATAATGTAATACAATAAATACATTTATGTCAAAAATGAATGTTGTTCTGGCTAGGAATTTATTAAATGTATTTTATTTATATATTTTATTTTAAAGCGGGGTTGGGGACGGGACTAGGGTTGGGGGTGGTACTAGGGGCAGGGTTTGGGGCGGGACTAGGTGGCGAGTAGTTTTTTTGGTTGGGCGAGTAGATTTTTGGGTGATTTGTCGAACACTGTATATATATATTTATATATATATATTACAAACAAAAAAGACTGCGCCTCTTGATATCTACTGCAATAACGTCTATTAAATCTATGTTGTGATCTCATATAAATAGTCACTAGTATATACCCATAAATGATGATCTAGCATATAACATACAAATAAAATAAATAAAAATGATGATTCTAAATATTATGAACCAGTGTAACCAGTAACTAAAAACAAATCCAATTTAAACAAATAAACATGCATGAATAAATTAATAAAAATGAATATGTTGACATAAGTGGGAAAATATGATTAAAATAATCAGATTAGAGTCCAAAAAGCAACCATTAGATGTAGTCCTGTTACGATGGAAATAATGGATATTGGCCCTCTAAATAGGATACTGGCAGCCTTCTGAAGGAAACAATGACCTCCCAATTGAGCTATGAAAACGAGAAGAAAAGAAAGCGCCCGATCCTAGTGTAATATTTTAAGATACACGATTTAATATTCCCAATAAAACTCCAACAAATGCAAACTCACAAACAAAGAAATAAATCGAGCATGTAATGAGTAATACTCATTCACCAGACGCTGGAATCTGCTGCTCCGCTAACACGTCCTGCTCCCACGTGTTGTTTTGACACCTCTGAGCTACCGTCCAGCAGGAGACCCGGAAGGCATGCAGCTTCTCCTGGTGTTACCCGGAAACAAACTGAGGTGAACAGAGGTTCCGGATGGGAGGAAGGGAGATGGTAGGACCATGGGGAACAAATCGTCAGCGCGGGTCAGCGTCCCAGAGTCTTAATAAAAGTCCCAGGTATAGATGAGTCTGGTGCAATGACCGTCACTAGCTTGCACTAGTATCCCTACGCGTTTCTTCCCACTTAGGTGATTTCATCAGGGGATAAATGACGGATATACGTCATAGGTATTTATATTTGTATGAATCAATCAGAAAAGATCTTAGCTAGTTAGGTATTTGCATGAATAAATACAATCAGTTAATGGCTGTTAGGCCCAATAAAACCATATTACAATATTACAATATATATATATTATCTCTATGATAAATAAGGAACAAAAAAAGAGCAAGCAATTTTTTTAACGTTTAATTTATTTTTATTTTTTATTAATATTATTATTCAATCTTATTGTCTCAGTTGTTATTTTGATGATACAGCTGTAACAAGACTTATTGCTCCTCTGATCGCGTGAAACCAAGTGTAATTCCTTGGTATTTCTTTGCATGTTGCGTCCCCTTGCCACAGCTGCCAAATTGTGTCTTGCGACTGCCGTAGTGTAACGCGTAGCTCCCCACAAACGAAGCGCGACCGCGGTGCTGAGGTAGGGAATTGGTTAACTCCGACCCACAGCCATGCGGGCGCGCCTAGGATGTAGAGTAGTCGTTCAAGCCAGGTCAGGGTTATAGATTGGAGAATGGTTAAGGTACTTGCCAAGTTCAGTTGTGGAGAGTTTCAGATCGTTGTAGTTCGTAGCCAGGTTCAGGATTGGAGAGTATCGGATAGTCGGGGTACGTAGCCAGGTTCAGGATAGGCGATTGTCGGATCGTTGGAGTACTTAGCCAAGGTCAGGACTGGAGAATCGTCATACAAGCCGGATCAGGAGTAGAGAGAAGCTGAGTCAAAGGAGCTAGCAACAAGGGGTTAACAGCATACAAGGCAAGGCAGGAAACAGCAACAATGATGTGGCAAGGCACGACGTCACAAAGATTATGCTCAGCAATGACTGATTGCAGACTGAGGTTATATAAAGGAGGAGCCTCCAATTGCCAGCCAGAGCAGAAACCGGAAGTGAGAGTCGATTGGCTGCTGGTGCACACAGGTGTGCCCTATGATGCAGCCTAATCAGGCTCGAGGGTGAAACTGCTTGCGCGCCGGTCACAGAAGCCAGGGGGCGTAGTTTAGAGTGCATGCCACTCCCACGCTGATTCCTGGGACCAGTGGGGGAGGAGCCAGTCGCGCGCCGACCCACGCGAGTCACGGAGGTTAGAGGGCGGGGCCTGACTCGCACGTCAGCAGGGAGGCTGGGCGAATGTCCATGTCGTGTGACAGTGATGGGGACGGGGTCTGAATCCGCGGGCGGTTGCACAGAGTGCGCAAGATCCGTGCGCGCGTACTGGGACCATGAAACCGCGCATGCTGGGTATCCGTCACGGAAGGCTTGTTGAGGTGAGGAGACGGTCTGCGACAGCCAGGATGGCGAATCCTCAAACGTAGTACTTTGCAGTAACGATAGGTGGTGCTAGTGGGTTTTTAACGAAAATTCAATGCATAGTATTTTGAGGCTATTGCAATGATGTACATTTTGTGCTGTTATGCGTAATGTAACCCAGTCCTTATTCTTATACACTTTTTTAATGCTAGAAAACGTGAGATAACAGACACAATCAGTTTTTATAAATGATTATATTACCAAAATTAGAGAAAGGGATGTGTTACCATCCACCTCCCTAGCTAGAAGCCCACTAATAGATGCACTCCAGGGCTATTAAAACATAACATTTATTGTATCAATTAAAAAAGATCTACACATATATAATGATCATGAATCATGAAAAATAAATTGTGAAGTGAGTTAAAATGAGTAGGAGTAGGTCTGGTACTGGTGAGGCTGACTATCAGGTGTATAGCCCTAGTGTCGAATATTATAATCTTAGACAACCACTAGAATATAATTGGCAATTAATCCACCTATAGAACCTAACTATATGTAGAGCAACTGATCCTAATTAGTGTGGCTACTTGGTATATATTAATAGTAATGTGCTCATTGTGTGATGAGGTGTTAACACTAACACGGTCTCGGTGCCGGGTATTTCCGTCATGCTCTGCTCCCTCAGTCCTCCTTTTGGAGAACGGCAGGAGTAGAGCAGGAGAAGAGACGTATCTGCAGCTGGCAGTGGAGGGTGAGGAGGATGACAGCGATATCCTGGTCGTGGTGGGAGCAGAGGAAGACATCCTTCAACCGGTTGGAGCAAAGAACGACATCCTTCAGCCGGTGGCAGTGGGAGCAGAAGAACATGTGACCGGAGCAGGTGCATTACTAGAGGAAAGCCGGGGAGGAACTGCACTGTAGCAGCAGCAGCAGACACCAGAAGTCGGAAGACTTCCGGGTCAGACCGCTGGGGCGTGCTGCTACCCGGCTGTCCTGTAACACCCCTGCTCCTGTCACATTCTTGTGCTTCCACCGGCTGAAGGATATCGTCCTTTGCTCCCACCGGCTGAAGGATATCGTCCTTTGCTCCCACCGGCTGAAGGATATCGTCCTTTGCTCCCACCGGCTGAAGGATGTCGTCCTCTGCTCCCACAGGCTGAAGGATGCCGTCCTCTGCTCCCACAGGCTGAAGGATGTCCTCCTGTGCTCTCACAACTACCAGGATGTCGCCGTCGTCCTCCTCACCCTCCGTCGCCTGCTGCATGTACGTCAAAACTACCAGTCCGGATAATTATTTATTTTTTTCTTCTGGTTACCCAGTCATTTTTTGGACCCAATACATCCCTACAATGTACTTTAGAGTCTCACTCACCCTTCATTATCGCTGTATAGGCATACCCCACATTAACGTACGCAATGGGTCCAGAGCATGTATGTAAAGTGAAAATGTACTTAAAGTGAAGCACTACCTTTTTTCCACTTCTTGATGCATGTACTGTACTGCAATCATCATATACGTGCATAACTGATGTAAATAACGCATTTGTAACAGGCTCTATAGTCTCCTCGCTTGCGCACAGCTTCGGTACAGGTAGGGAGCCGGTATTGCTGTTCAGGATGTGCCGACAGGCGCATGCGTGAGCTGCCGTTTGGGCAATATGTCCTTACTTGCGAGTGTACTTAAAGTGAGTGTCCTTAAACCAGGGTATGCCTGTATTTACTTTACTCACCTGTTCTTTCCTTATATTCCTCCACCATATTAAAATACTGGAAACAAACGAAAACTTCCAAACTTATTCACTGAATGCTCTTAATCCAACTTTCCTTTTTTTTTCTATTTTATTGATTCTTGTACTGCAATTTTAGATGTACTGTTGATCTGGGAAACTCAGCCCTTTTTCAGTTCTTCAGAATATGCATTTATTGTTAAGCAGTGTATTTTATATTTAAAAAAAATAACTTTTAGGTCTATTTTCTCAAGCAAGAAGGAACATCAGTCTATTTCTCTTCACTTGGATTTCCCGCATCAGGAGTAGGAGGGCCAGACAAATCTGCACTAATAATGAGCAGCGGGAACTGCCAAAATACTGTCGGGTTCAGTAATATATTCAATACACTTTATTCAATAGACGGAGTACATTCGGGACTCTCACTGATGCGTATCACACAGTGATTACGCCAGTTATTGATACACCGAATATATCTCCAGCCTCAGAGACATTTGAGCACTCAAGGCTAATACATCCTCCTCCTCCCTTGTTGAGATCACAGCTTTATCTGGTGTCATACCTATATCTCTTATTATATGTATTGAATAGTATTTTGTATTTGCTATCTGCTAGCAGGCATAGGTTGTACTATTTTTAATAAATAGTTTTTTACATTGATATACGAACTAGGAGTGTGCACGCTTCCTTTTCGTTTCTACAAATGTGCATTGGGATTGGGTTCAGTCCTTGAAGAGCTGCCTTTCTCCCCAGCTTCATACACTCCTCTGTTCATTGCCACCACTTGTTGGCATATTTTTGGGTACTTAATCCATTCCATTTGCAGAATATTGATTCCTCCATATTTATAGATTTGTGGTATTACATATGTATCACCAATTGAATTATTCATATTGGTCTTTTTTTGTGTGTGTATATATATATGACCCATTAAGGTTGAAACATGTCTGTGAGTGGTTTGACTTGCTTTGCTAGTCCCATGCTGTGCTTAAAAGCTGTGTGAACGGCGATGCATTTGCTTATATGGGCTCCATGTGAATGGATATTCCAGGCAAAAAGTGACACATAGTGTGCTCATTTGCATGTCATTTCCCAGAATCCCTTGCTGCAGTGGGAGCACTGTATGCTAGGTGATAATGGTTGAAAGGCAAAGACAAGTGATATATATATATATATATATATATAAATCACTTGTTTTGGATGGATATTTGAATCTGGTTATATAAAACATGCCTTGGATAGGTCAAAACCATACGGGTACTTACTATTCACTTCATTACAATCGTCCGCTTAAGAGAGAATTTGGCCCAATAGATATTATGAGAAATCTGCACCAAGATTAGAGCTTTTACATGCTACTCATCACCACATTATAACTCTGCAAAGATTGATTATTTTCCCCAAGAACAAGATGCTATATTGCATGTCATAGAAGCCCTAAGAGGAAATATTTCCTGGTCAGATCACGCACACATCACGCTCACCCTAGATGGATCGGGTCATTCACATATTATATATAATTGGCGGCTAAATGAATCTCAATTAACACCTCCTTATAATGTTAAGCAAATAGAGGCAGAATAGAATAACCACTTCCAATACAATCAAACAGATGACAGATCCCCATGAATTATTTAAGAAGCCCACAAAACTGTATTAAGAGGCAAATTGCTGTGTCTTCATTCATTAAAGAAAACAAAAATGCAAACAAGTTAGAGAACTAAGAGTTCACAAAAACCTGACTAAACACAAGCCTAACAGTAACCAAGCCTAGAAGGGAGCGTTGTCGATTAAAAAAAAGCACTGCGCTGGACTAAAAAATATTATGATAAAAGGTAACAGATCAGATAGTTTGCTAGCTATGAAATTTAGATCTGCCCAGCTGAAATTCAAAACACTAGCTATTAAGACCAAAGCTGGATCTACAGTATATCATACAATCCTGCAACCATAGTCAAAAAATGTCTAAGTATTACTGTGTAATGCAGCAGGCATAAGCTTATAGGGAGTCCATGCTAAAATGGTTTTGAAGCAAAAGGTGACACTGTGTGCTCATTTGCATGTCATTTCCCAGAGTCCCTGGCTGCAGTAGAAGCACTATATGCTAAGGCTGTGGCCCCAGTACGTTCTATAGGGCGCACAAACAAGTACCGCCCCTCAATGGGGCTGGGCCTAGTATGTGCCTTTGCGCGCATTTGGCAGCCGTGCTCTACTACCACTTTTTCAAAAGACAGCAAAATTGTGTTTAGAACTTGCGACAGAGGGGTGTCCAATGAGGGCGAACCATCCGCGAGAGGTCATGGCCACGCCCCTGCAAACCCCCGCCACGCCCCACCTACCCCATCGCAATCTCCTGCATCTGCCACAGACCGCAGTGAAGCGCTGTGCACGCGCCGCCCCAGCCGAGCACGCATGCTGCAGTGCAGACTGGGACCGCAGCCTAAGGCTGCGTCCAGGGTGAATGGAGCCGGGAGGAGGCGCGCTGAGGCTGAGATAAAGCGGGTGCTTTCCCTGGCCTTAGACCACGCGCCGTACGGGGGCGTCGGGGGGGGGGGGGGCTGTGACGTCACGGAGCTGGTTCGCCCTCATTGGGCGAACCGCTCACGTTACCGGCTCTGCGCTCCCTTGAGTGCTTGAATTTAAAATGTTGCTAAGACTTACGTTTCCGCACGCTTGCGGAAGCGAGCCCCTGCTAAAGCCGCTCTCATTGCGGCTGCAGGGGCTCACTGCCGAGCAGCAGCGCGCCTCAGCACGGGTCAGCACATAAGCGCTGACCATGCCCGAGGCCTAAGAGATAATGGTGAGAAGCAGGGTTGCAGACATGTCTGAGACATGTGAATGTGCTCGATGTGATATTTTTATTTGCCAAGTATTAATATTTCAAACTCTACAAATATTTATTTCAAATTTGTTCTAGCGCGCAGTACTCAAGCTGGTTGTAAGTCTCCTGAATTATTTAGTGAGAAATATTTACAAGAGCGCTCTCTCCATAAGCTTTGGGAAGAGAAACTGAAGTTCCTCAATGCCGAAAATAACGCTGAAGGAAAATAGTTTTTACCTCCAAAAACCTCAAAACCTCTAAAGCCCAAAGTCTGGATGGTTCCCCTAACATTTATTACAAAAAAACATGCATTTGGACTTAGCACCATCTTTTAACTTTAATTATTTTTAAGATTTCAGTTATTGCAAGAGGGAAAAGACACGTTTAAATTCAAAAGCTAACGCCGCCCAATGTCACTCAAATACAAATGTAAAATTATATAAACATTTTGGCAGAAGGAATAAATCGTTTCGTTCCTCAATTAATAAAAGCAGACCAAGCAGATTTTATATTAAACAGCAGGCAGCCCAATTTCGTAAATGCAGCTGTTGCATGCCTTTACGGCAATGCAATTATCTAAGCTGCCGCTCGATCTGTTCTCCCGTGATAAAACAACGAAGATCCTTCTTCCCATGGCATACAATATCGCTGCCTATTTTTAAATGAGAAAGTGGTGCAGCTTCCTAAATAGTTTCTATAGCAACCCAAGGAAGCTTACAAACTTAAATATAATTAAAAAGGGCATAAAGACTGTGGGGGGGGGGGGGGGGGGGGGATAGTGCATTAGTACTAGTATTACAATTATCTAATAGTACAAACTGATTTTAAAAAACATGCTTTTGAAGGAAATGCTGCTTTTAATTCATTCGAGTCAAGTCAATAAAAATCCTATGTAGTTTTTCCTCCACAATATAACAAAGATACGCCCTTTCCTCTGTTACTCGACTGCTAAAACTTTGACTCAGGCACTCATTCTCTCCCGTCTCGATTACTGTAACCTCCTGCTGTCCGGCCTTCCTGCCTCTCACCTGTCTCCCCTACAATCTATCCTTAATGCTGCTGCCAGAATCACTCTACTCTTTCCTAAATTTGTCTCAGCGTCTCCCCTGCTGAAATTACTCTCCTGGCTTCCTATCAAATTTCGCGTCTCGCACTCAATTCTCCTCCTCACTTTTAAAGCTTTACTCTTCTGCTCCTACTTACATCTCAGCCCTAATTTCTCGCTATGCACCATCCAGACTCTTGCGTTCTGCTCAAGGATGTCTTCTCTCTACCCCCTTTGTATCTAAAGCCCTCTCCCGCCTTAAACCTTTATCACCGACTGCCCCGCACCTCTGGAATACCCGACTAGCACCCTCTCTATCCTTTTAAGGCCCACCTTAAGACACACTTGCTTAAAGAAGCATATGAGTAGCATTGTGGCTAATACTATACACGATACATAAAGCTTTGACCCCTGCAGACGCACTTAACTGAATGCCCTCCTACTGTCTCTGTACGTTCTCCCTACCAATTAGATTGTAAGCTCCTTGGAGCAGGGACTCCTCTTCTGAAATGTTACTTTTATGACTGAAGCACTTATTCCCATGATCTGTTATTTGTATTATTTGTGATTTATATGATTGTCACGTGTATTACTACTGTGAAGTGCTATGTACACTAATGGCACTATATTAATAAAGACATACATACATATACATACATACATACATGTAGTTGGGGTTGGACACGGAGAAAGTGTTTGACTAGATTAACTGGGATTTTGTGTGTTTAACACTGCAGTCTTGGTTTTTTGTTTTTACCTGGAATTAAAGCCCTATATATGAATACAATGACTTCTATGAGAATGGCAGGTCTAAATGATTCTCATTCACACTAGCAATAGAACTAGACAGATTCTCAGTTATTTGCTCTAATTATGGAGGTAATCACAAAAAATACACAAGCAAATGCCAATATATCAGAAATAAACAATAAAAGGAATTTAAGCTTTGCCGATGATGTGAGCTTTCTCCCAACAGTTTGGTAAACTTTAAGGGTATAAAAGTTTTGCTCCACATCTGAAGGTTTGAGTATTCATTTACCCAAAATGACCACAATTTTGGATTTTAAATGGCAAGAACAACCAAAAATACTTAGGAATGAAAATCATTTCACATTACTCAAATGTATATAAACATTGATCTATTTAGGCAATTTAAGAAGGAGCAGGAAACATTGGAATATTGTATTTAATTATTAGGTAACAATGAATATTCCCCTTGGCACTCTCTCTATATCAAATAAAAATTAGAAATATTAAAGAAAACATTTTTGCTTTTATATGGGACAATAAGAAATCGAGAGCAAGAAGATAAGCACTTATGGTTTCAAAACCTTAGGAGTCTGGCATATTTGCTAGACATTACTTAGCAGCTCAGCTGAACCAAATATAAGGCAATAGGAAAAGGCGCTGGGGAGTCTCTGGAGTGGGGGGACGGGGAGGGAAAGGGGGGGGGGAGTGGGAATGGGGAGAAATATGGGATCCCATCCAAAAGGTCTCTGAGCATACAAAATCAACGAAAATAGCCATAAGCTTCTTTCACGGGAATCTTACCTCGGCAAAACTAAACAAAATGTAGCCAACCTCTCCTTCCCGCTATTTCATAAAATGTGGACAGGTGGGGAGCATGTGGCACGCCTGGTGGGAGTGCGAGATTAAAAGTTTTAGGTCCGAGTCTGACCACATATCTATAGGCATCAATGCGAAATCGCCCAATTCTGGTGATTTCTAAATACCAAAGGAAACGTATTATCTATTTATTTTCCTCAAGCCTTAAAGGGATGTGGAAAATAATGTTCATGAAAAAGATAACTGGGTTTTTCCACGACTCAATGGACAAGGTTACAAAAACATATCATACCCACAGCCAATTTGTCAGATTACATGGCCATATGAACATCCATATATGGCAAAAGTATCATCGCTACAAATTTCAAACAAAAAAGAGGGAGCCCTTCATGGAGCTGTTAAAATTAGAGTAATACACACGCTTTCCCCTAGGTGAGTCTTGTGGCCTTCAGGAAAACACACTTTGTAAGAAATAATTTTGTTCTGATGACAATTGATGGTGATCGTTTTTCCCCATTCACATTTCTTGAGTGCAAATTTCAGATATGCAGATTTAATAAAAGCTAAAGTGCCTCCGAGAGGATTTCCAGATATTAGTTTATTTTAAAGTGTAGATCAAGCCTCAGGACACCAAAAGGGCCCGATTTCACACTTACAGCAGCAACTGGCTACATTAGGCAATACACACCTAGCCCTAAACCAGGGCTGCACAACATGCGGCCCGCCTGGCCTCTCTGTGTGGCCCGCGATGACTCCGGCCGAGCGCCTGTTAGGCCTCGTTCAGGGTGCTGGCTTCGGAGGGGGGGCGTGCTGCCGTGCGTAACAAAGTATTCAATTTGAATACTGGTTGTCAGGGTAGCAACCGCCCTGTCTCCGAGGCCAGGAGTTGAAGCTGACTACAGTTTCAATAAACGAAAATTTCGTTTTTTGGAGCTGCAGCAGCGTCACAGGGACCTAGGCAGCCAATGAAATCATTCTTCAGAATGATTTCATGACTGCAACCTCGATACTTACCCTGCTGTGTGTAACCCCGCCCCCTCCCCAACACTGAAAAGTCTGCTGGGGGATAAACACAGATCGCCCAGCAAACTGCAGCACTGCCTCCCTCCCGCCCTCCCTCCGAGTCCTGCAGCTGGCACCCTGAACGAGGCCTTAGTTAATTAAATAAATTTAAAAAAAAAAAAAAAAGTTTAAAAAAAAAAAATAGGTTTAAAAAATGGCGGCGATCCCCCCCCCCTCTTCCCCCTCCTCGTGCTCGAGTCGGCGGCGGCGGTGCGCAGGGGCAGCAGCAGGACGCGGCAGCCATGAGTCATTTATTTTTTTCAATAGCAGGATGCCGGGGTTGGAGGTCAGAGCCGTGGGCGGGCTTAGTACCGGGGAGGATGTGCTGAGCTATGGTGTGTCGGGCTGCTGCAGGGGTGGGAGTGAAAAACGGGCTGGGGGGGTGGAAGATGAGTCACTGTATCCCACCCACGCCATTCACCCACCCAGTCACTGTCATTCATGCAGACTCACCAGCAGGTCATCCATCCCACCGCCCCATTCACACCAACCCACCGCCATTGTCACCCACTCATGTCTACTCGTCAGTGTTCACTCCTACCCCACCCACAACCAGGCAAGGCCAGTCAACAGGTGCTTTTGTTGAAAATATATAAAAAATAAACCTGGTTTGCGCCTTGGATGTGTTTTTTTCTGTATCACAATAAGAAAACAGTGTAAGTAAAAAGTTGCGAGACGTGCGTAAAAGATATTTTTTCGTGGTAGTGCGCTTTCTGGGGTTCGGGGGGGGGCCACCTGTCCTTTCAATGTCTCCGTGGCCCCATGATTTCTGTTGGTGTACGGCACCGGTGGGTGATTGGTGAGGTGCAATGGGGGAGGGGTATGATGTCGGTGAATGTGTGGGGAGGTGCAGGGGGGGGAGTGGTGTATGGGGTGTGGATGGGAGGTGCATCGGGGGGAGCAGGAGAGGGTGGTGGCAGTGCGGGGGTCAGGGGAGGGTGATGGTAGGGGCAGGGGTGGTGGTTTGATTTGAGGTGTGGGCTAGGGGTAATTTGTGTGCAGGGGCGACAGGGTGTGTTCAATTGGCAGTGTTGGATGGTATGTGATTTGCAGGTGCATTGGGTGGTTGTGTTTGACAGTACAAGGGGGGACGGTGATTTGTTAGGTGCAGGGGGGTCGTTGGATGGTGCAGGGGATCATTGGGGTGAATGGGGGGATTGATTTGAGGGTATGGGGGGTGATTTGAGGTCAGTCATGGGGTGGTTGATTTGAGGTACAAGGGTGGGTGAGGATTTGAGTGCATGGGGGGGTGATTTGAGGTACAAGGGGGAGTGATTTGAGGTACAAGGGTGGGTGAGGTGTGATTTGATGGTGCAAGGAGGGATGAGGT
>WSYH01010494.1:0-23030 GCA_036426205.1 Ascaphus truei | reverse complement strand
GTGGTGCTCTTCTGGTTATGCTGGGGAGTTTTCATCTGGTGCTGGGAGGTATCTTCTGGTGCTGGGAGGTGTCTTCTGGTTTTGGGTGGTATCTTCTTGTGCTGGGAGGTGTCTTCTGGTGCTGGGAGGTTTTGTTGTTGCTGGGAGATGTCTTTTGGTGCTGGGTGGTGTCTTCTGGTGCTTGCTAGTATCTTCTGGTGCTTGGAGGTATCTGCTGGTGCTGGGTGGTATCTTCTGGTGCTGGGAGGTGTCTTCTGGTGCTGGGAGGTATCTTCTGGTGCGGCAGGGGTAATTCTGGTGTTGGGGTGTCTCTTCTAGTGCTGGGAGGGTCTTCTGGTGCTGGGAGGTGTCTTCTTGCTGGGAGGGTCTTTGGTGCTGGGTGGTGTCTTCTGGTGCTAGGGTGGTATCTTTTTGTGTTGGTTGGTCTCTTCTAGTGCTGGGAGGAGTCTTCTGGTGCTGGGAGGTGTCTTCTGGTGCTGGGGAGGTGTCTTCTGGTGCTGGGTGGTGTCTTCTGGTTCTGGGAGGTTATCTTCTGGAGCTGGGAGGTATCTTCTGGTGCTGTGTGGTATCTTCTTTGCTGTTTGATATCGTCGGGTGCTGGATGGTATATTTGGTGCTGGGGTGTCTCTTGGTCTGGGAGGTATCTTCTGTGCTGGGATGTGTCTTCTGTTCTGTGTGGTATCTTCTAGTGCTGGAGGTGTCTTTGGTGCTGTGAGGTATCTTCTAGTGCTGGGAGGTGTCTTCTGTCTGGTGCTGTGAGGTCTTCAGTTGCTGGGATGTGTCGTCTGGTGCTGTGTGGTATCTGCTTTGCTGTGTATATCGTCTGGTGCTGGATGGTATATTCGCTGGTGCTGGGGTGTCTTCTGGTTCTGGGAGGTTCTTCTGTTGCTGGATGTGTCTTTGGTTCTGTGTGGTATCTTCTAGTGCTGGAGGTGTCTTCTTGGTGCTGTGAGGTATCTTCTAGTGCTGGGAGGTGTCTTCTGTCTGGTGCTGTGAGGTATTCTTCAGTGCTGGGATGTGTCGTCTGTGCTGGTGGTATCGTCTGTACTGGGTGGTATATCTTCTGGTTCTGGGAGGTGTCTTCTGGTGCTGGGAGGTATCTTCTGCTGGTGCGGGGGTTTCTCTTCTAGTGCTGGGAGGGTCTTCTGATGCTGGGATGTGTCTGGTTTGGGTGGTATCTCTGGTGCTGGGAGGTGTCTTTCTGGTGCTAGGTGTATCTTTCTGGTACTGGGTGGTGTCTTCTTGTTCTGGAGGGTGTCGTCTCGTGCTGGGAGGTATCTTCTGGTGCTGGAGGTGTATTGCTCGTGGCTGGGTGGTGTCTCTGGTGCAGGTGGTGGTCTATTCTGGTCACCACCCAGTACCAGAAGATACCACCCAGCACCAGAAGACACCTCCCCGCAGTAGAAGATACCTCACAACACCAGACAGAAGACACCTCCCAGCACTAGAAGATACCTCACAGCACCAGAAGACACCTCTCAGCACTAGAAGATACCACCCAGAACCAGAAGATACCTCCCAAAACCAGAAGACACCCTCAGCACCAGAAGATACCATCCAGCACCAGAAGATATCACACAGACCCAGAAGATACCACACAGCACCAGAAGAAACCTCCCAGCTCCAGACGATACCACCCAGCACCAGAAGACACCTCCCAGCACCAGAAGACACCTCCCAGCACAGGAAGATACCTCCCAGCACCAGAAGACACCTCCCAGAACCAGAAGATACCACCCAGCACAAAAAGATACCACCAAGCACCAGAAGATACCACCCAGCACCAGCAGATACCTCCCAGCACCAGAAGATACCAGCAAGCACCAGAAGATATCACACAGCACCAGAAGAAACCTCCCAGCACCAGAAGAAACCTCCCAGCACCAGACAATACCTATCAGCACCAGAAGACACCACCCAGCACTAGAAGATACCACACAGCACCAGATGACACCACACAGCACCAGAAGATACCTCCCAGCTATAGATGGGCACACATGCCGAGATCCACTTCGCCCTGTTGCGCTATACCTTTTCAATAAGTTAAAAAATGTCCCTATAACCTTTATAAAGTTCTGATTTCACTGGAGCGTGTCCGAGTTCTAGCAAAATAGGCTCAAACTAGCTCAACGTCTAGGGATATTTGCAGATTTCACCAGGGAATTTATATTCAAACAACATCCAGCCCGCGAAATAGGGCTTTTTCTCTGGAAAAAAACAACATATTTTAGGCTCTGGACTTGAGTTTGTCTTTTACTGGGCGAACTCCTTGGCATGCCAGGGCCCATCATGTACCAGTTATGTCATGTGAGCACTCTAATGGTTAAGGTTTCTGGCACATGCAGGTGCTTTATGGCATAACACCGCTTAGTAAATATGGGTCGTCATGTTGTTCATGGCAATAAAACATTTTAAAAGTAATGGTTATGATATCATCAACTAAGCCAGGCAAATTATTTTAAGAGCACCACTGCACTGTCAGGGACTGTGACTCCGGAACTCTTGATGTCATAGGAACAGAATAGATTAAGCATGGCAATTAAGTTATGTCACTGTCATGCTATCCAATGACAGAGAGATGATGTGTACGTCCTACACCATTTAAACTATATCTGTGTGTCAGGTCTCCCTGTGTTGATGGCATTCACTTAAATATGGTGATGAACCACATGCTGGACATATTAATACCACCGGTACCACCAGCAGTTCAGCTTTTAAATAAAATGTATGTTTTTAAAAAAAAATTAAAAAAAACTATGACACTTTCCTATAGAAACATTTATCTGAAGTTACTGTAGAAATGTGATTTATATAAACCTAATTATTCAGTCACGGTGCCTGTTTTAAGTAAAAACAATGGACATTTCCCAGATTTTCAATAACAATTTAAATTATTTGTATTTGTCTGATTTTTAAATAAAAAAAATGGGCAAACTACCTCATTTTAAGCTATTATTCACATAAGTTTGGTTCTACCTGTATGTACAGTAGGGATACACCTTTGCCACCTCTGCCTAGTACCTTATAATATACTGTTACAGAGATGAGTGACACTTTAGCTGACGTTTGTGAGCCAGGCACCCTTTACATACTGTCAAAAAAGTGGTATTACGGTGCTCCTTATTTTAGAGTGTTGCAACGGTGCTCATATACAATAAAAAATAAAAATGTGCAATAAGTCATATTATAATGGTATTCGTGAAATAATTAACACAATATTAAGTGATAAATAATGTGATAAAAGATGCTGCTCAACCCTCTTGAAGAAAAGGTTTCTTTTTTCTTCTTCTGTATACTTACCTCAACTGTAATATCGATGCCACATATATATAGTGGGAAAGGCTTCAATACATCCTGCAAAGGGCGAGTTTCCATTTGGCTGATATCCTAGATTAAGAATAAGTAGGAAATTGATTACACTATGTAGTCTTTATTTTTCATTTCATGGTGATATCTGCGCTCCCCAAAAGTTCTGAACCCTTTACATACTGCCATTTTCCCTAAATATTGTAACAATCTGTGACATTTTGTGCTCTGTGACTTGTGACCTGACCTGAGAAAATGTCTCAAAATGCAGAACGGTGAAAAATGTGGCGAAGCCCATTTTAAGACATTCAAACATCTCTTACTGTGAATCCGCTTCCCTGTACTGGTAAAGATTTCTATTCATTTGAATGGTGCTGATCTCCTCCCCAGCTCTGGGAAGTAAGGATTTGTTGCAAATGGGTAGAGTTGCATTTGCCGCTTTAACCTTGGAAATGTTCTCTAGTTACAACTTTTTGGTGACCTTCCTCAGGCCTTCTATACAATATATTTTGTACTGTATTTATGTTGCAGGTAATTATATATCTTACTATTGTAGATCCACCACTTATATGAGACGCTGGCTGTGTCTGTGCTATGGCTACATTAACTCTGTGTAATATCTTGAAATTATTACAAATGGTTTAAGTTTTTTTTAATTTCTTGATCTCCACTTAACCTAGGGAGACCCAGAGCTCCCAGAAAGTTAACGAACCACAGTGCACCTACAGTAACAGCCCTAGTCTAAACTCACCAGTGGGTGAGCGTTGCCACCATAGCAGGCTATGAGTGAACCCACCCAAGGTACACACCCACCCACTCCTGGTAATCCCTGACACACAATAAGTCAACCCCACTTCAATGACTAGCATTTCTAACTGCACTGTTACCCAGGGGTTTCTGGGGATAATAGGAACCAAGCAAACTGTCAGGGTCACAGAATTCCCAGTAAGCACCCTAAGCAAATACCACACTATACAGTCCATCACAAGTTACTAAAAATCAGGTGGGCTAACACTAAGTCCTGACACTATCAAACAAGGGGTTTAATCTAGAAGGGTACAGTACACAAAACAGGTTACATACAGTCAGCAACAGCAAATAAAAGAGGGGGGGGTGAAGAAAACGGTTTTTGATAAAACTTCAAGAAGTTCATGGGTGCAGGTAAAGTCTTTGGGCTTGTGCAGGGACAACTGCAGAGACCAGCAGCTTCCAAAGGCAGATCACAGCTTCGAAATCAAAAGGGTTCAGATACCAAGGCAGATTGTGGTGGTAGGGGACTCAATTATTAGGAAGGTAGATGCCATGAACGCATGAACCGAACAGTTTGAGAGATTGTTGGGAGGGGCTGGGATTGACCCGGCAGTCTTGGCACATGTTGGCACCAATGACATTTAGAGAAAGATGGAGGGTCCTAAAGAATACTTTCAGGGATCTAGGCAAAAAGCTTAAAGCAAGGACCTCCAAGGTAGTATTTTCTGAAATACTACCAGTGCCAAGCGCTACTGCATGGAGACAGAGATTAAGGAGGTTAATGCATGGCTAAGAAGGTGGTGTAGGATGGAGGGTTTGGGTTTTTTAGAGCACTGGGACTCTTTTCTGAGAGGTGCCATCTTTATTCTAGGGATGGATTGAACCTCAATGAAGATGGATCTTCTGTGCTGGGTGAGAGAATGTTAAAAAGGTTGGAGGAGATTTTAAACTAGGATGGAGGGGAATGAAACAGATAATGAACTAAATAGAATAGATGAGGAAACAAGGGGTTATGGAGATAGAATGGGGGCAAGTGCTAGTTTGACAAGCAGCGAAACACTCATAGTAAATACAGATAATACTGGAAAACTTCTAATAACTAAACCAAGTTGGCGCAAAAAGGAAGAAGCAGATAAGATAATAGTACAGGCTGAAAAAAAACCTTAAATGCATGCTTGCTAATTCAAGAAGCCTGACAGATAAAATGGGGGAGATAAAATGGGGGAGCTGCAACAGAGCAGTATGATATCATAGGCATAACTGAAACATGATGGGATGAAACTCATAACTGGGCAGATAATTTAGAGGGTTATTCCCTTTCTCGGAAGGATCGAGCAAATAGAAGAGGAGGTGGAGTATGCTTATACAATATGTTAAACCGGATCTAAAACCTATTGTAAGGGAAGATGTTTATGAAGGGAATGATGAAAATGTAGAGACCGTGTGGATAGAAATTAGCAATGGAGGTAAATGTATAAAGAAAATGCTTGTAGGGATATGCTATAAGCCACCAAACATCTGTGAGATTGAGGAAGCTAAAATACTTTTGCAAATGGAGAAGGCATCAAAACTAGGTCATGTCTGCATAATAGGTGATTTTAATTATCTAGACATAGACTGGGGCAATGAGATTAGCATTACAACAAAAGGAAACAGTATTTTGGGGGTGCTTAAAGACAATTATATCACCCAAAGTATTGAGGAACCAACCATGAGGGGGGCAATACTGAATTTGGTAATATCAACCAATGTAGAAGTAATAGCAAATATTCAAGACCTGGAACATTTGGGTAACAGTGATCTCATTTGAAATAAATTATCAAAAAAACAGATTACAGTACTTGGGTTCAACAAAGACCTTAAACTTTAGAAAGGCAGATTTGAATAAACTGAGGGCTAATCTACAAGTAATACATTGGGATGATGTTTTTTGCAGGGAAAAATGTAGAAGATAAATGCGCAGTCTTTAAAACATTGTTAGAAAACAACACTCATCAGTGTATACCCTTGGGTAATAAGTATAAAAGAAATAAGTCAAAACCAATGTGGCTAAATACACAGGTAGGGGAGGAAATGGAAAAGAAGAGGCAGGCGTTTAGATTCTTTAAGTCATAAGAGACGGAGACATCATATCGGAATTATAAGGAATGTAACAAAAATTGCAAAATGGCAGTCAAATTAGCAAAAATTGATAATGAAAAAAGGATTGCAATAGAAAGTAAGAGGAACCCTAAAAAGTTCTTTAAGTACCATAATAGCAAAAAAATTAGAAAAGAAACTATATGGTGAGATGGGCAGGCAGATTATTTAAGATAAGGGAAAAGCAGAGGTATTAAACAAATTATTTGCCTCTGTTTACCAGGGAAGAATCAATGTCAATTGTAGTGCCCTAGGAGGAAGCCACAACCTCCATATTAATGAACAATTGGTTAACTGAGGAAGAAGTTCATAGGTAGCTTGAAAAAATTTAAGTAAATAAGGCACCTGGCCCCGATGGCATACATTCAAGAGTTCTCAAGGAGTGAAATTCAGTAATAGCCAAACTATTACATTTAATATTCAAGGACTCAATTTGCACAGGCTCATTACCACAAGATTGGTGCCTATATTTAAAAAGGGAGCTGGATCACATCCGGGGAATTACAGACTTGTAATACCTAATGGAAAACAAAATTATTAGTAATAGTCAGCATGGATTTATAATGGATAGATCATGCCAAACTAACCTTATTTGTTTCTTTGAGGAGGTAAGTAGGAATTTAGACCAGGGTAATGCACTTGATGTGGTCTACTTAGATTTTGCAAAGGCTTTTGATACGGTTCCACAAGAGGTTGGTGTAAAAAAATAAAGCAAATTGGCTTTTTCCCTCAGTAAAAATATATGTACCTAAATTGAAAACTGGTTAAAGGATAGACAGCAAAGGGTTGTCATAAATGGAACTTTTTCAGGTTGGGCTAAGGTTGTGAGTGGAGTACCTCAGGGATCGGTACTGGGACCCCTACTTTTTAACTTGTTTATTAATGACATTGAGGTTGGCATCGAGAACAAAGTCTCCATCTTTGCTGATGATACTAAATTGTGTAAGGTAGTAAAATCAGAGCAGGATGTAATTTCTCTCCAGGACTTGGAGAGACTGGAAACTAGGGCAGGTAAGTGGCAAATGAGATTTAATACAGATAAATGTAAGGTTATGCATTTGGGAAGCAAGAATAAACAGGCGACTTACAAATTAAACAGGGATAAATTGGGGGAATCTTTGATGGAGAAGGATTTTAGAGTGCTTGTAGACAACAGGCATAGCAATAGTGCCCAAAGTCATGCAGTAGCTGCAAAGGCAAACAATATCTTATCTTGCATTAAACAGGCAATGGATGGAAGGGAAGTAAACATAATTATGCCCCTTTACAGAGCATTAGTAAGACCACACCTTGAATATTGAGTACAATTTTGGGCACCACTCCTTAGAAAAGACATTATGAACTAGAGAGAGTGCAGAGAAGAGCCACCAAATTAATAAAGGGGATGGACAATCTAACGTATGAGGAGAGGCTAGCTAAATTAGATTTATTTACATTAGAAAAGAGGCGTCTAAGAGGGGATATGATAACTTTATACAAATATATTCGGGGACAGTACAAGGAGCTTTCAAAAAGAACTATTCATCCCAAGGGCAATACAAAAGACTCAGGGGCATCCCTTAAGGTTGCAGGAAAGGAGATTTCACCAGCAACAGAGGAAAGGGTTCTTTACAGTAAGGGCAGTTACAATGTGGAATTCATTACCCATGGAGACTGTGATGGCAGATACAATAGATTTGTTAAAAAAAAAGGTTGGACATCTTTTTAGAAAGAAAAGGTATACAGGGTGTACACGGACGTTCACAGAGGTACACAATTGGAGGCTTTTATAAGGTGAAATTATAATAGGCTTTATTGTGCCTTTTCCATTTTATCAGGAAATCATCCAAACAATGGGGGGGGGGACAAAGCTTCTATTCACATGGGAGTATCTCTAGTGAAAATACCATGCAATTAATTCACAACTCCCTAAGTCAATCATGTCTCGCAGCCCCAAAACATATAGCATGAAATAAGCAGATATAAGCAGACTCTTAATTATGAAAGTCTTATCTGTTTCTTGCTGTAGAGCAGTGGTGCGCAAACTGTGGGGCGCGACCCCCAGGGGGGGCGCGACACTGCCGACGGGGGGCGCGGGGTTTACAGAGGCCCCGCGCGCTTCCCGAAGGCACTTAAATTAAGTGCCGGGGGAGCTGCAGGGCCTCTGTAAACCTAACTTACCGTGGCTCCGGCGGCTTCCTCCCTGCGGCGCCATGGCAACGCGGCGTCAAAATGACGCTGCGAGGTCATGTGACGTCACGTTGCTATGGCAATGTGACGTCATTACGCCGGAGCGCGGGTAAGTTGGGGTTGGGGGGGGGGGGCGCGGGAGCGAGGGGACAGCCGTCAGGGGGGCGCAGGGAAAAAAGTTTGCGCCCCCCTGCTGTAGAGTAAGCTTCTCTGCTCTCCTGGAACCGCACCTGTGCGTGCACAGAAAATATCAGCATCCAGGTTTAGAAGTCTTATTTGGTGTCTTGCAATCAGCTATGCTGGGCAGAGCTCAAGGCCGGTCAGTTCTCTTGGTCAGTCTCTCCTGGGAGTCTCAAGAACACTCCTCTGTCTCTCCAAAGGTCAGTTCTCATTCAGAGCTAAGGAGTCCCTTCCTGTCTCAACAGACAGGCTTTTGTAAGCAATCAGGCAGGTAGTGTTTATTAATTGACTACCAGCAGTTAACCACCACACTGCTAGATTAAAGGCACATTACTTGAACAGGGATTACTCCCCTGTTACATACATCCCCTGTTTGTGGGAAGCTCGGGCTTGCCACGGCCAAAGCCCATCCTTCCACTCTCATTCTAGATATCTCTGTGACTTGAATAAGAGTGGATGGAGGAAGAGAACCCTCATTCCTGTTGGGATTGGAGCCCTTTCTCCAGTTTATTCGTGTCTCCTCCTGAAGGTGTTTGAGATCAGCACCCCCCAGTCGCTCAAGGAGGACTTTCTCCAAGTATAGTATTTTTTCTATGTGCGCGGTCATGAGATTTCCCTCGCGTCGGGTGCTCATCTAATTGTAGTCATACTGTATGGCAGCAGTTGCAGAGCGTTTAAAAACAGCCCTTTGAGTTTCCCGCTCTTGAAGCTGTCGCTCTGCCCTTTTCCCACTCAATGGGGTTGCTAGTTCAGCCCCTTTTAGATTAAGTTGCAATTCCACACCCACTTGATAAAAAAGACGTGTGACTATGAGCATGGGGTCTGATAGGTGAGTATACAAGGTGGTGTACGTATATGTACCACAACAGCGTGTGGTACGTATGTAAACCAATCACCAATTGGAATGGCTATTACCATACCGATGTCATTGCACCATTTATACGTGGGGGGTCATCTTATTTATACATCCTTTTCTTAGCATCTGTCGTTGGCAACAATAATTCCACAAACGTTTGCAAATGGACCAGGTGAACCAGTAGTTATGAAAGCATACTATTTCAACGCTAGGATTCTCTTAAGAGACTTCTGTGAGAAGGAATAAAACAAAGAAGAAGAAAACATATTAACTGGGCAGAAGTATATGCACTTACGCCTGGCCAGTACGGCTGTCTTCTGGTAGCTGACAAATTATTTCCAGTAAGTAATGCATGCTTGCACATTTTTTTTTCTTCCACCACCACCATGGAGAAACAAGCTTGTGCCATATCAGGAGGGAAAAATAAGTAGGCAATGAATGCGATCTACCTTGTTAGTGTGTTGTAGCATCAATAATAGTATATCTTTGTCACTTAACCCTTATAACAAAAGTGTTTGATAAAAAAAATATGCAATTCAAAGAAAAACATCTTTTTTAACCTCAAGCGCTTTCCTATTCAGGGAATTTGTATATAAAATGACTAAACATCTTCAATGTTCTTGTCAGTTGTTAACTCCAAATTACTCGACACAGATCGGTTCATTTGCTGTTTTTTAGCTCAGACCATGCGCATACTGGAATTCCCCAGTTCTCTTAATACAAAGCAAAGCGGGATAAACACCAGGACGCCTATATGGGTAAGTTATAAGTGGAGGGGGTAAAAAGACGTCGTTAGCTTTAAAACTACACTGACAAAGGCCGTCTTCAAACGGATGTAGTGGTATTGACAGGGTGAGTTTAAGGATAATCTGAGCACATAGATATGGTTGCACATTTTGACTAATGATATCTAACTACAACTCCTTAAATTCTTTGCTAGAGATTCTCAAATTGTGTGCATCGACACCACTAGTACACGTGAGGACGAAACTCTGAACATGGCTTCCTATTTATCCTAAAGCGTGCCATTTCCCGCTTTTGATTTTTTTTTAAGATTTCTCACAATAACATACTTTGGGGATGTTTAGTTTTCTGCTCTGCTTTTTTGTATTTTAACTAAAACAATGAACAACAAACCAAATTAATATCGGCACTAAGCCCCTGTCCCTGAGTATTAGTAGACCACAGAGAACAGAAAGATTAAAATCAAACCTTTTTTCTAATGAGAGATGCTTTTGAAGTCTGCATGTCCAGGTGTAACAACACTCAGCTTCTGGGTGGAGTAAAGGAAAGGAGAGAGCTACGTCAATGGCAGCAGTTGCCAGGTGAACACTGAACACCATAACTGTCAGGCTTTGGGGGCCTTATAAAAAAACACACATTGTAAAAGGTCCCCTCAACCTTTCAGACAGTCGTAAAATGGCCTCCGGCCGATGTGGGACAAAGTAGTTAGTCTCTCTGCTTCCGTTTTCTACTGTGCTCACGCAGAGTGCAGTGGCGTATATCTAACCTAAAACAACAGAACAAGGTGAACTGATATCACCAGCCAGCCACACAGCCGGCTGGAGGGCCACTTGGAGCAGATAAGAGATATCTAGAAATCTCTACGTTAAAATAAACAACCGAGGTGTCCGAACCAAGAAAGATGGGAGAATTCCATTTTGTTTATCTATCTGCATTAATTTTTTTTAACATGTATATTGTATATGCCCGACTGGTGTACCAAGAAAGTAAACATGGCAATCTAATCTTCATCTAGTTTCCATCCGCACACAGAGTAAGACTGGTTTCCGTAAAAGAACCCCCCTCAGGATTTGACATTCCTCGCACGTGTTCCATGATAAATAGAAAGAAGACAGTTGATACAACTTTGTGCCATTGAGGAGTGTGGGAACAGTCGCGTTTTAGCGGCTGACACTGAATGTTCTTGTATGCTGTGCTGGTCTTTAATACATTCAGCTGTGTAAATGCAACCAAACCTCAGTTAAGTCACCTGTAATGGTTCAATTATAATTGTATTGTTCCTTTGTTCCTTTCGTCCTATTTGAGGGGGGGGGGGGGGGTAGGTTTCTGTATGTGCGACGACATATACAGAAAACCAGCAATGTGCACCCCCACAGCTGGATGTATATAATATGCCTCTGACGTAACATTACAGCCCTTCAGAAGTAAAAGGCATTGCAACACAAGTATTTTACGATGAGAATGTTTACTTATCTGTAATATTACTAACCATTGATGTTTAAAAAAAAAAAGAAATTCAATTTAAAAAACAATTTAACACAGGCCCTCAACAATCGCCAATGACATTTACTACCTGATTATCAGTGAGTCTTCTCGCAGGGTAAACGGCCAAAGCGCACACCGGGCACAAGGTAGCAACAATTCATTTGAAAACAGACAAGTAAAAGCAACCACACCAATAGTTAAGCACAACAACTTATGCAGGTGACAAGGGCTGATAGAACCGCAGATCAGATCCAGGTACTTGGTTCCAGTTGACACGCAAACACCAGCTCACATAAGGCTCCCGATCCCAAATTCCCACTCGCCTACTGTGACTGAACTTATGCGCCAGTTGTGTCAGATCTGCCATTGCTTTTTTTTAAAGCGACATTAGAAGAGTTTCTGATTTCTGCAATCCGTGAAGTGTATGTGAGTGACGGAAGAAGGGAACCGGGGGGGAAGGGGGGAGTGGAAGGGGAGAGGAGTATGGGGGGGGGATGGGGTTTGTTTTGTTTGGTTTTTTTTTTTGTTGGGGGGAAGGAGGATAGAAGAGGCAGGACGTGAGGCAGACGTGGGAACCTCCTCAATGACTGGCTTTTCAAAAAGGAGATTGAAGTCACCCAATGCCCTAAAGGAATTTCATTGCGAATAACATGCCTTTAAGTGGCAGTCCAGTATTTGTATTCCTGTAATATCACTCACTAGTAATTAGTATAATTGGGGATGTGTAAAGCGTGTATTCCAACTGTGGTTCGTGACTTTATCCCAAAAAGTAGCCATGACTTTGATACCGTCCAAACACTACTTCTATACAACATGTGGAAAGATACGTGTAAACACACCTGAGGGGGTGCACTGGGAAACACACAATTTGCATATTTCAATTAGCTTAGTACCCAAGAATACTCCGAGGGTTATTTTCAGAAATACTTCCCCTCCAGTTGAACCAGATATTCAGGGTCGTTGTTGAATTTTAGCAAAATGTAAAAAATGACTTGCAAAATGTTTCCACGGAAAAACCAATTTTGAAGTGCTGTGAAACCATGTGCACATCGTAGTTATAATGAAAAAGGAGGGTTGGTATGGATACACTAAAAATAAGCAATATCTGTTTAATCTTTTAGCCAGACCCCCCGGCATCCATCACTTGTGCTCCCCTTATTTTTTAAGCAGCAATCCACCTACTGTTTATTTATTTAATCGATTTTGAAATAATTTCAAAACCAGGGGGGTCCTATGGAACCTGAACCGCATTATTTTAGCTCCGGGGACCCCTTCTTCAGTACTTACTTTTCATTTCTGTTTTTTTCGTTCCTTTTGGGAATCAAATAGGACAACAAATTGGGTCTCGTGTTTGTCAAAGACTGGTAAGTACTAAGGCAGCTTTCTTTGGATCAATACTTGAGAAATAGTTGAAGGCGTTCATCGAATTCGTAGTTACCTCATGATCTTTAATTCCCCTTCATCATACTTTGCGCTTTTCATCCTATTGAATGTCTATCCCATAGCAAAAGAACCGGGAGAAAAAAAAGGAAAAAAACCTGTAAGCATTCCAGAATTGGGAGGAGGGGGGCGGGGGGGGGGTTCCTCGGAAATTTAGTGATTTCTTCTGCAAGATATAACGAGAAATAAAAGTGTATATCTAATGTATAAACAACCCTCCTGCACCAGAAGATACCCACCCAAGCAAACAACTCCAGACACCTCAGACAGAAGACACCCCCAGCACCAGAAGACTCCTCCTCAGCACTAGAAGACGACCAACCAACACCAAAAGATACCACCTCAGCACCGAAAACACCACCCACACCAAATGACCCTCCCAGCCACCATAGACCCCCCGCACCCGATAGACTCCTCCCAGCACTAGATGAGACCACCCAACACCAGACAGATACCTCCAGCCCAGAAGACACCTCCCAGCACCAGAAGACAGCCTCACCAGCACCAACCCAAACAACCCCAGCACCAGAACTGATACCTCTTAGCAAAGGACAATACACCCAGCACCACAAAGGACTCCTCCCCAGCACCAGAAGATTACCTCCCTGCACCAGAAACCAACCACCCAGCACCAGAACACACCACCCTGCACCAGAAGGGACACCACCTCAGCACGTAGAATACACCTCCACACCCAGAAGTACCTCCCAGCACTTAGACGACCACCTCCAGACACCAGATAGACACCACCCAGTACCAGAAGATACACCTAGACCAAAGACAGACAACCTCCCCAGCACCAGAAGACCACCCTAAACCAGAAACACCCTCCCAGCATCAAGAAGACCCTCCCAGCACTAGAGAGAAACCCCCAGCCCAGAAGATACCTCCACAGCACCAGAAGGACACCTCCCATAACCAAGAAGATACCCAACCGTACCAGTACGATACCACCCAGCACCCAGACACACATCCCCAGTCACTAGAATACCTCACGCACCAGACAGAAACACCTCCCGCACTAGAAGATACCTCACTAGCACCAGCGACACCTCCAGCACTAGAAGATACCACCACACAGACCGACAGAAAACACATGCCCAGCACCAGAGTACTCCAGAACCAGAAGACACCCCAGGCACCAGAATATAACCATCCAGCACCAGACGATATCCACAGCAGAAGAAATACCACACAGCACATACGACAGCATCCCAGCACTAGAAGAACCTCCACAGCCCCAACAGAAGACACCTCCCAGCCATAGAGATACCTCACAGTCAACCAGAAGACACCTCACAACTAGAAAGATACCACCACAAAGAAGAGAAAGCCACATCCCAGCACCAGAAAGATACCTCCCAGAACCAAGCGACACCCCCACCGCACTCAGAATTACATCCAGCACACAGACATAATCACACAGCAAAGAAGATTACACACATCACCAGAAGATAACTCCGCTCCAGAAGATACCTCCCCAGAACCAGAAAGACACCACCCATGCCACAGAAGACCACCCCCCTCAGCACCAGAAGTACACCTCCCCACAGAAGGACTCCTCCCGCATAGCATATAATAGACCAACCACCACCAACAAGAACACCCAGCAACCAGAAGACACCACCCAGCACCACAAGACCCTCCCGACACCAAAGACACTCCACCCAGAGACTCCCCCCAGCACTAGAAGAGACCACCCAACACCAGATGATTACCTGCCCATCACCAGAAGATACCTCCCACACCAGAAGACACCTCCCAGCACCAAGGAAATAACCACCAGCAACAGAGATACCTCAAGCACCAGAAAGTACTAGCAGTCACCAGAGAACCCACACGCACCAAAGACATCTCCCCAGACAACAACAAACTCCAGCAGCACCAGAAGACACCTCCACAGCACAAGAATAACCACCCAAAACCAGAAGACAACCTCCCAGCACAGAAGATACCTCCCAGCACCAGATGACTCCCAGACACCATGAAACAACCACCCAGTGCAGAAGAACCACCCAGCACCCAGAAGACCCTACCCGCAGTAGAGATACCTCACAACACCAGAAACCGAAACACCCCTCCCACGCACTAGAAATACCTCACAGCACCAGACAAACACCCTCAAGCCTAGAAGATACCACCCAAGTACCAGAAAGATACCTCCAACACCAGAGAACACCCTCAGCACCAGAAGATACCATCCACACAGAGCATTTATCCACACGACCCAGAAGATACCCACACAGCACAGAAGAAAACCTCCGCCTCCGAGCGATACACCAAGCCAACCACAGAGCACTCCAACACAGAAGACACTCCCAGCACAGGAAGATACCCCCTCCCAGCACCGAGAAGACACCTCCAGAACCATAAGATACCACCCAGCACACAAAGATACCACAAGCAACACCAGAAGGAGTAGAGACCACCAGCAACCAGCCGATACCCCAGCCAACAGCCAGTAAGATACCAGCAAGCACAGAGATATCACACAGTCCAGAAGAAACCTCCCAGCACCATAAAACCTCCCAGTCACCAGACATACCTCATCGCACCAGAATACACCACCCAGCACTAGAAGATACACAACAGCGACCAGATGACACCCAAACAGCACCAGAAGAACTCCGCCCACTATAGATGGGCACACCATGCCGGATCCACTTCGCCCTGTTCGTGCGTCTTAACCTTTTCAATAAGTTAAAAAACAAATGTCCCTATAACCTTTATAAAGTTCATAGTACACATCTTTTCACTATGATCTTTAACGTTGCGTTGAGCGTGTCCGAGGTTCTACGCAAACAATAGGCTCATAAACTAGACTCAACGTCTAGGATATTTGCAGATTTCACAGGGATTTATATTCAACACATCCAAGCCCGCGGAAAATAGGCTTTTTCTCTGGGAAAAAAAACAAAACATTTAGGCTCTGGGACCTTGGAGTTTGGTCTTTAACTGGGCAACTCTCTTGGCATGCCAGGGGCCCATCATGTTACACGTTATGTCATGTGAGCACTACTAATGGTTAAGGGTTTCTGGCAATCATGCAGGCTGCTTTATGCATAACACCGCTTAGTACAATATGGGTCGTCATGTTGTTCATGGACAAGATAAAATTTAAAAGAATGGTTATGATATCATCAGAACTAAGACAGGCAAATTATTTTAAGAGCACCACTGCATGTCAGGGATGTGACTCGGAACTCTTGATGTCAATAGGAACAGAAAGAAAGCGATAAGCATGGCAATTATTATGTCCCACCTTGTCAGCTATCCAATGACAGAGGAGATGATGTGTACGTCCTACACCATTTTTTATTAACTATGATCGTGTGTCAGGTCCCCGTCCGTGTTGATACAGCTACCTCACGTAAGCATATGGTGATGACCCACCATAGCGGACATATTAATACCACCGTCCACCAGCA
Organism: Ascaphus truei; assembly: GCA_036426205.1. Classification (NCBI taxonomy): domain Eukaryota; kingdom Metazoa; phylum Chordata; class Amphibia; order Anura; family Ascaphidae; genus Ascaphus; species Ascaphus truei. The sequence continues at coordinate 6,533 of WSYH01010494.1, read as the reverse complement.
GTTCAGCAGTTTTAAATAAAATGTAATGTTTTGTAAAAAAATTTAAAAAACTATGACATTGCAATCCTATATAAGAATTACTCGTAAGGACAATGTGTTTTTATAAACCTAATATTCAGTCACGGTGCCTGTTTTCAAGTACAAAAAATGGACCATTTCCAGAATTTTCAATAACAATTTAAATATTTGTGTTGTTCGATTTTTAAAATAAAAAAAAATGGGCCGAAACTACCCTGCATTTTAAGATATATTTCACATAAGTGTTTGGTTTACTACCTGTGTGTACATAGGGATAACACTTTTGCACACCTCTGCCTAGTTACCCCTTTATAATAGTACTGTTATCAGAGATGAGTGACACTTTAGCGACGTGTGTGAGCCAGGCACCCTTTACATACTGTCAAAAAGTGGTATACGTTGACGTGTGCCATTATTTTAGGGAGTGTTGCAGGGTTGCTCATATACAATAAAAATAAAAATGTGCATATAACTATTATAATGGTATTCGTGATTTTTGAGGAAATAATTAACACCAATATTAAGTGATAAATAATGTGATAAAGATGCTGCTCAACCCTCTGAGAAAAGGTTTCTTTTTTCTTCTTCTGTTATATTACCTCAACTGTAAACGATTTTTTCACATTGCCACATATATATAGGTGAAGAAAGGCTTCAATCATACATCCTGCAAGGCGATTTTCCATTTGGCTGATATGCTAGATTAAGATAAGTAGGAAATTGATTACACTATGGTGAGTCTTTATTGTTTCTTATGTGAATCTGCCTCCCCAAAGTTCTGAACCCTTACATACCTGCCATTTTCCCTAAAGATGTAACAATCTGGACATTTGTGCTCTGTGACTTGGACTGACAACTGAGAAAATGCTCCTCAAAATGCAGAACGGTGAAAAATGTGGCGAAGGCCCATTTGAAGACATCATTCAAACATCTCTGTACTGTGAATCCGATTTACCTCTGTACTGGTAAAAGATTTCTATTCATTTGAAGGTGATGATTCTCCTCCCCAGCTCTGGGAATGTAAGGATTTGCTTGGCAAAGTGAGGCTAGAGTTGCATTTGCCGCTTTCTTAACCTTGGAAGTTCCTTAGTTTACAACTTTTTGGTGACCTTCATCAGCCTTCTATACAATTTTTTGTACTGTATTTATGTTTGCAGGTACTTATATATCTTATATTGTAGATCCACCACTATATGAGACGCTGGCTGGTGTCGTGCCTATGGTCTACATTAACTCTGTTTAATTCTTGAAATTATTACAAATGGTGGTTAAGTTTTTTTTTTTAAGTTCTTGAATCTCCACTTAACTAGGCGAGACCCGAGTCAGAACTCCAGAAGTTAACGAACACAGCTGCACCTACAGTAACAGCCCAGTCTGTAACTACACCAGTGTCGTGAGCGTGTCCGCCACCATTACTCAGGATATGAGTTAAACCCACCCAGGTTACATCAAGGCCACCCACCTCCATGGGTAATCCCTGACACACATAAGGCAACCCCCCACTTCAATGACTAGCATTTCTAACTGACATCTGTTACCCAGGGGTTTATGGGGATAATAGGAACCAAGCAACACTGTCAGGGTTCACAGAATTCCCGTAAGCACCCTAAGCAAATACCACACTATACGTCCATCACAAGTTACTAAAAATCAGGTGGGCTAACACTAAGTCCTGACACTATCAAACAAGGGGTTAATCTAGAAGGGTACCAGTACACAAAAACAGGTTACATACAGTCAGCAACAGCAAATAAAAGAGGGGGGGGTGAAAGAAAACGTTTTTTGAAAACTTCAAGAAGTTCATGGGTGCAGGTAAAGTCTTTGGGCTTGTGCGGACAACTGCAGAGACCAGCAGCTTCCAAAGGCAGATCCAGCTTCGAAATCAAAAGGGTTCAATACAGGCAGATTGGGGGGTAGGGGACTCAATATTAGGAAGGATGCCATGAACGCATGAACCGATCATTTGAGAGATTGTTGGGGTGGATGAGGGTTGCACATGTTGGCACATCTAGTGTAAGGTAGATCCATGACGCAAAACTCAAGCAGGACATGTAGTATTTTCTGATTGGGCACTTGGCAACATTGCACCAATGACATTTAGAGAAGATGGAGGGTCCTAAAGAATCTTTCAGGATCTAGGCAAAAAAGCTTAAAGCAAGGACCTCCAAGGTAGTATTTTCTAAATACTACCAGTGCCAAGCGCTACTGCATGGAGACAGAGATTAAGGAGTGTTAATGCATGGCTAAGAAGGTGGTGGTAGGATGAGGTGTTGGGTTTTTTAGAGCACTGGGACTCTTTTCTGAGAGGTTGCCATCTTATTATAGGGATGGATTGAACCTCAATGAAGATGGATCTTCTGTGCGTGAGGAGAATGTTTAAAAAGGTTGAGGAGATTTTAAACTAGGGAGGGGAATGAAACAGATAATGAACTAAATAGATAGATGAGGAAACAAGGGGTTATGGAGATAGAATGGGGGCAAGTGCTAGTTTTACAGCAGCGAAACACTCATAGTAAATACAGATATACTGGAAAACTCTAATAATAAACCAAGTTGGCGGAAAAAGGAAGAAGCAGATAAGATAATAGTACAGGCTGAAAAAAAACCTTAAATGCATGCTTGCTATTCAGAAGCCTGACAGATAAATGGGGAGATAAAATGGGGGAGCTGCAACAGAGCAGTATGATATCATAGGCATACTGAAACATGATTGGATGAAAACTCATAACTGGGCAGATAATTTAGAGGGTTATTCCCTTTCTCGGAAGGATCGAGCAAATAGAAGAGGAGGTGGAGTATGCTTATACAATATGTTAAACCGGATCTAAAACCTATTGTAAGGGAAGATGTTTATGAAGGGAATGATGAAAATGAGAGACCGTGGTGGATAGAAATTAGCAATGGAGTAAATGTATAAAGAAAATGCTTGTAGTGATATGCTATAAGCCACCAAACATCTTGGAATTGAGGAAGCTAAAATACTTTTGCAAATGGAGAAGGCATCAAAACTAGGTCATGTCTGCATAATAGGTGATTTTAATTATCTAGACATAGACTGGGGCAATGAGATTAGCATTACAAAAGAAACAGTATTTTGGGGGTGCTTAAGACAATTATATCACCCAAGTATTGAGAGAACCAACCATGAGGGGGGCAATACTGAATTTGGTAATATCAACCAATGTAGAAGTAATAACAAATATTCAGACCTGGAACATTGGGTAACAGTGATCTCATTTGAAATAAATTATCAAAAAAAACAGATATACAGTACTGGGTTCAACAAAGACCTAAACTTTGAAAGGCAGATTGAATAAACTGAGGGCTAATCTACAAGTAATACATTGGGATGATGTTTTTTGCAGGGAAAAATGTAGAAGATAATGCGCAGTCTTTAAAACATTGTTAGAAAACAACACTCATCAGTGTTACCCTTGGGTAATAAGTATAAAGAAATAAGTCAAAACCAATGTGGCTAAATACACGGTAGGGGAGGAAATGGAAAAGAAGAGGCAGCGTTAGATTCTTTAAGTCATAAGAGACGGAGACATCATATCGGAATTATAGGAATGTAACAAAAATTGCAAAATGGCAGTCAAATTAGCAAAAATTGATAATGAAAAAAGGATTGCAATAGAAAGTAAGAGGAACCCTAAAAAGTTCTTTAAGTACCATAATAGCAAAAAATTAGAAAAGAACACTATTAGTGAGATGGCAGGCAGATTATTTAAGATAAGGGAAAAGCAGAGGTATTAAACAAATTATTTGCCTCTGTTTACCAGGAAGAATCAATGTCAATTGTAGTGCCCTAGGAGGAAGCCACAACCTCCATATTAATGAACAATGGTTAACTGAGGAAGAGTTCATAGGTAGCTTGAAAATTTAAGTAAATAAGGCACCTGGCCCCGATGGCATACATTCAAGAGTTCTCAAGGAGTGAAATTCAGTATAGCCAAACTATTACATTTAATATCAAGGACTCAATTTGCACAGGCTCATTACCACAAGATTGGGTGCCTAATTTAAAAAAGGGAGCTGGATCCCATCGGGGATTACAGACTTGTAAATACCTAATGGAAAACAAAATTATTAGTAATAGTCAGCATGGATTATAATGGATAGATCATGCCAAACTAACCTTATTGTTTCTTTGAGGAGGTAGTAGGAATTTAGACCAGGTAATGCACTTGATGTGGTCTACTTAGATTTTGCAAAGCTTTTGATACGGTTCCACAAGAGGTTGGTTTAAAAAATAAAGCAAATTGGCTTTTTCCCTCAGTAAAAATATATGTACCTAAATTGAAAACTGGTTAAAGGATAGACAGCAAAGGGTTGTCATAAATGGAACTTTTTCAGGTTGGGTCTAGTTGTGAGTGGAGTACCTCAGGGATCGGTACTGGGACCCCTACTTTTTAACTTGTTTATATGACATTGAGGTTGGCATCGAGAACAAAGTCTCCATCTTTGCTGATGATACTAAATTGTGTAGGTAGTAAAATCAGAGCAGGATTAATTTCTCTCCAGGACTTGGAGAGACTGGAAACTAGGGCAGGTAAGTGGCAAATGAGATTTAATACAGTATAAATGTAAGGTTATGCATTTGGGAAGCAAGAATAAACAGCGACTTACAAATTAAACAGGGATAATTGGGGGAATCTTGATGGAGAAGGATTTTAGAGTGCTTGTAGACAACAGGCATAGCAATAGTGCCCAAAGTCATGCAGTAGCTGCAAAGGCAAACAATACTTTATCTTGCATAAACAGGCAATGGATGGAAGGGAAGTAAACATAATTATGCCCCTTACAGAGCATTAGTAAGCCACACCTGAATATTGAGTACAATTTGGGCACCACTCTTAGAAAAGACATTATGAACTAGAGAGAGTGCAGAGAAGAGCCACCAAATTAATAAAGGGATGGACAATCTAACGTATGAGGAGAGGCTAGCTAAATTAGATTATTTACATTAAAAGAGGCGTCTAAGAGGGGATATGATACTTTATACAAATATATTCGGGGACAGTACACAGGAGCTTTCAAAAAGAACTATTCATCCCAAGGGCAATACAAAAGACTCAGGGGCATCCCTTAAGGTGCAGGAAAGGGAGATTTCACCAGCAACAGAGGAAAGGGTTCTTTACAGTAAGGCAGTTACAATGTGGAATTCATTCCCATGGAGACTGTGATGGCAGATACAATAGATTTGTTAAAAAAAAAGGTTTGGACATCTTTTTAGAAAGAAAAGGTATACAGGGTGTACACGGACGTTCCAGAGGTACACAATTGGAGGCTTTTATAAGGTGAAATTATAATAGGCTTTATGTGCCTTTTCCATTTTATCAGGAATCATCCAAACAATGGGGGGGGGGAACAAAGCTTCTATTCACATGGGAGTATCTCTAGTGAAAATACCATGCAATTAATTCACAACTCCCTAAGTCAATCATGTCTCGCAGCCCCAAAACATATAGCTGAAATAAGCAGATATAAGCAGACTCTTAATTATGAAAGTCTATCTGTTTCTTGCTGTAGAGCAGTGGTGCGCAAACTGTGGGGCGCGACCCCCAGGGGGGGCGCGACACTGCCGACGGGGGGCGCGGGGTTTACGAGGCCCCGCGCGCTTCCGAAGGCACTTAAATTAAGTGCCGGGGGAGCTGCAGGGCCTCTGTAAACCTAACTTATCCGTGGCTCCGGCGGCTTCCTCCCTGCGGCGCCATGGCAACGCGGCGTCAAAATGACGCTGCGAGAGTCATGTGACGTCACGTTGCTATGGCAATGTGACGTCATTACGCCGGAGCGCGGGTAAGTTGGGTTGGGGGGGGGGGGGGCGCGGAGCGAGGGGACAGCCGTCAGGGGGGCCAGGGAAAAAAGTTTGCGCCCCCCTGCTGTAGAGTAAGCTTCTCTGCTCTCCTGGAACCGCACCTGTCGTGCACAGAAAATATCAGCATCCAGGTTTAGAAGTCTTATTTGGTGTCTTGCAATCAGCTATGCTGGGCAGAGCTCAAGGCCGGTCAGTTCTCTTGGTCAGTCTCTCCTGGAGTCTCAAGAACACTCCTCTGTCTCTCCAAAGGTCAGTTCTCATTCAGAGCTAAGGAGTCCCTTCCTGTCTCAACAGACAGGCTTTTGTAAGCATCAGGCAGGTAGTGTTTTAATTGACTACCAGCAGTTAACCACCACACTGCTAGATTAAAGGCACATTACTTAACAGGGATTACTCCCCTGTTACAATACATCCCCTGTTTGTGGGAAGCTCGGGCTTGCCACGGCCAAAGCCCATCCTTCCACTCTCATTCTAGATATCTCTGTGACTTGAATAAGAGTGGATGGAGGAAGAGAACCCTCATTCCTGTTGGGATTGGAGCCCTTTCTCCAGTTTATTCGTGTCTCCTCCAAGGTGTTTGAGATCAGCACCCCCCAGTCGCTCAAGGAGGACTTCTCCAAGTATAAGTATTTTTCTATGTGCGCGGTCATGAGATTTCCCTCGCGTCGGGGTGCTCATCTAATTGTAGTCATAT
>WSYH01010493.1:835-23034 GCA_036426205.1 Ascaphus truei | reverse complement strand
ACATATTACTAAACATTCACAGATATGTTCTTGAAACCAGTACTCATACATGATGAAAGGACAACATTACGAATGTTCAAGCAAGGTGAAGGTAAGTAATATTTTACACTTAATCCTGCTGTACACGGACAATAAAGATGTTAGCAGTTAAATAGATGTTTGTTTTTAATTGCATGTGAATAATATTAACATGCAAGGATTACATCAAATAACTATCAAACACACCCAAATACAATGTTTTGCAGGTAAGTCAATGGCAGCTTCTCTAAACTGGGTCATGTTGGACCATTACTGAACAGATGATTAATACATAAATATTAATAACAGTATTCATTCATTAGGACTGTTAACATTTCCAAACCTTCACGTGTACAAGGACATACTTGAATGTTTGGAAACAACAGGTCTTCAGCATACATACAATATTCATTAGACATACAATATTCATTAGATAATCTGAAGTCAACAAAACAAGGCCAAAGACATATTTACTTAATTATAAAATGTATTATTTTTTTTCCTTTTGAGAGCGAGTCACAGGCCTGCTTGTTGTCTCTTGGATTTTTCTTTTTCGTTTAGCTACAACTTTAGGCACAACAGAGCCAGTTTGAGTGGCCTGTGGCACTTCACGGGCAGGGCTTGTGGTCAGTGACTGTTCACGGGCAGGGCTTGTGGCCAGTGACTGTTCACAGGCAGGGCTTGTGGCCAATGACTGTTCACGGGCAGGGCTTGTGGCCAGTGACTGTTCACGGGCAGCTCTCTCTCTCTCTCACTCCCAACAACACAGAGAATGATTAACAGTACACGTTGCCTTTAAATATGGCGCGCTATCCAATACATGCTTGCTTCGCCTGATTCAGCAAGATTTTTGATTGGCGAACCTAACAGCACCCCGCCACGCACGCCGATACACCTGTGTGTGATCGGCAAATCATCGTGAGAGTGGGCGGAATGGTTTTCGGCTTGATTCTGAAGGGATTCGGCACTTACTGCATACGGAGAGGGAAAATCGCCAATAACATGGCTAATCGGTAAGCTTGCCGATTTCACATTTTCGTCGCTTACTGCATGAGGCCCATAGTCTCTTACTTATCACTATACAATGCCTACTTACAGGATAGATCTTGTTGTAGTGTAGTTGAGAGAATCTGTGCTTTGTCCCCTTCTTTGCTGTTCCCACGAATCCCACGTGTAGTTCCTCAATCTCAGGTAGACCGGGTGCTTTCAGATGATCCCAATCACGCGTAGCCCCATGGAGAGAGTGAAAGCAATAGATAGTGCAGACAATACAACAATTTATTAAAACAACTAGTCTTACAACTCATCATAGTCTTTTTTGTCTTAGAAGTACCGTCTGCAAGGGAATCACCACAGTCACAGGTAGCGCGCACAGAGTGATGTCATTCAGGACAGCACCGGAACACGCCACGAGGTGAGACTGTCTCCTCCGTAAAGAGGCAGTGGGAATGCTGATATATACCTGTGGTGCCTGGAGGACTCCCATGCAAGTGCAGACGGCATTCTAAGATCATTTTTTTACTAATTTTGTCAAGTGAGTGTGATATTGGCTGTTTTAGTTGTTTTAATAAATTGTTGTATTATCTGCACTATCTAATGCTTTCACTCTCTCCATGGGGCTACGTGTGATTGGGATCATCTGAAAGCACCCGGTCCACCTGAGATTGAGGAACTACACGTGGGATTCATGGTAACAGCAAAGAAGGGGACTGTGGACGGACGTTCACAGAGGTACACAAATAGGAGGCTTTATAATGTGAAATTATAATAGGCTTTATTGTGCCTGTTCCTTTTCATCAGGAAATTATCCAAACACAGGGGGGGGAACAAAGCTTCCATTCACTTGGGAGTATTTCTAGTGAAATCCTATGCAATTAGTTCATATCTCCCTTAGTCAAGCAGTTCTCGTAGCCCCAAAACATATAGCATGAAAATAAACAGATATAAGCAGTCTCTTAAGAATAAAAGTCTTATCTGTTTCTTGGAGGGAAAATCTCACTTCCTGGTTCAGCTTCAGGTGCAGTAGTTTTCCCTGTGTCTTGAATTCAGCTCTGCTGTGCAGAGCTCAAGACCGCTCAGCTCCAGAGATCTGGGTTTCTTTTGGTCAGTCTCTCCTGGGACTCAAGAACCTCTGCTCTGTCTCTCCAAAGGTCAGCTCTCAGTCAGAGCTAGGGAGGAGTTACTTCCTGTCTCAAAGGCAGGCTTTTTCTACTACCTGTAATCAGGCAGGTGGTGCTAGTTAATTTGCTACCAGCAGTTAATCACCACACTGCTGGATTAGAGGCACCTTTGTGAACAGGGATAAGTCCCCTGTTACAGGGACAAAGCACAGATTCTCTCAACTACACTACAACAAGATCTATCCTGTAGGTAGGCATTGTATAGTGATAAGTAAGAGACTATTTTTTTGAGGTACTGCGCAACCGTGTGCCTTTTATTATATTCCAGCAGAAAACATCAGGAAGTGGGCCAGACAAGAGAACTTTCAGGTTCCATCTTCCATCTTCCATGTTCCTATTTGGACTTTCCAGAGGGATATTCTTATCAGACTATTCTATTCATGGACTAAGTAATATTCAAGCGCCAGGTATCTTTTTTTCCTTAAAAATATGCAAGTCACTAGGATGACTGGCTCTCCTATTTTGGGGCTTTTTCAATACCCCCTTGTTCTTCTACTCTTCTTGTTTTCCCAACTCCTTTTCCCCCTACCCTGCCCCCTTTCCCAACGGCTGCAAAAACCCACATGAATGAGTGTGGTGATCCAAGATCACAATCTCTGAAAATCTTTAGAAAAATATGAAGATACCTCCAGTGGGAGAGGAGGAGTCTTAGTTTCTCAATTTATCGTCACTAACTATGACTAAGTCCAACTTTGTAAAAGTTATATAATTAAACGTCAAAGGGCTACAGACTAATAGGAAAAGGAGACTAGAGCTTCAGGAGCTTAAAAGATCAAGAGGGGACATAGTCTTCCTCCAAGAGACTCATTTTGGTATCTGTTAACCCCCTAACACATTCAGAAATTTTTTTCCACAAGCATTCTATTCCTCATTCAGCAGTAAGAAAAGAGGGGTGGCAATCTTAATCAGGTAGGGTGTTCGCTTCAATATAGAAAAAACAGTCAGAAATCCAGAAGGTAGATATCTTTTAGTTCACGGATCCATCTCAGGCTCAGCAGTCACCTTGTTAAACCTCTACTCACCAAATGAGAACAAGACTGATTTTCTGAAAACTGTACTTGAAACAATTGAACCCAAATTCCTGTCCTCCTTGATAGTGGGAGGAGACCTAAATATGGTTCTCAATCCTGAGGTAGATAGATAGTCTGTCCCAAGACAATCTCACTCCCTTCATATTCAGAAAATAGCAAAACAATTCAGAGATATAATAGGAGACTTTTCACTGACAAAAGTCTGGGGAGCAAACAAAGAGTCAGAGAGATCACCTTCTATTCTCCCCCCTTATCAGACCTACTCTAGAATAGATTATCTATTCACAAACAAAAATATACTCCAGGCCTCGTCACATGCAGATATAGGTCCTATCACATGGTCAGACCACGTGCCAATGATCTCACTCTCATCCTCCCCTTTGTAAAAAATGATATGTTTTGTTGGAGATTGAACGACTCCCTTTTGAATCACCCTGAAATAGAAAGCATAATTAAACAAGTATTAAAATAATTTTTCAATATTAACAGAGACTCAGCATCCTCCCGGCAATGCTGTGGGTAGCCCATAAGGCCACGATCAGGGGAGATTTCATTTCCATTGCATCCCACAAGAAAAAAGCCAAACTACAAATATACAAAGAATTAACCGATAAAATAAACACACAAGGAGGAGACTTCCGGTGACATCACAGAGCATGGTCGGTTTGTAGAGGGGTTCCCAAAAACCCTCGCCGATAACCCGCTCATTTAAGCACGCACCGCCACCAAAAAATCTCCAAAACACCCCCAAAACATACAAGAACAGGGGACCATGCCATCAAAAGGAAAAGCGACTCAGAATCAAGGGGTCACCAAGTACTTTACCCCCGCGCAGCGCCTGCCGGAGCCGAGTTACAACTCGCAAGATGGCGCCGAGGAGGCCATGCAAGCCTCAAACGCGGATCAGGCGCCAGATACAGACAGCCGAAACCGCCGGATTTTGGCCTAAATAAACAATATTTTGATGCCCTTTTCCTCCAAATGAGGAGGGGAGTCCAGGAAGACATGAATGCTGCTCTGGAGAGTCTAAGGGCAGATATCAACGACCTCACGAAGCGCACTGACAAACTAGAGCACAAGATCAGAGACGTAATAGGATCGCAAAATAGCACAGAGGAGGAGGTGATCAGACTGGGCCTGGTCATTGAGGAGTTAAAAGATTCCCTCGAGGACCAAGAAAACAGGGACCGTAGGCAAAACGTCCGGATAAGAAATATACCTGAAGAAATCACTCCTGAGGTCCTCAAGCCTAACCTCCACAAACTGTTCCGGTCCCTGGTCCCAGACTTGACGGAGCACGATATACAAATGGACAGGGCTCATCGAGTGCTAGGCCCTAAATCCACCGATCCAAACCGTCGCAGAGATGTGATTATTAAATTTGACATGTATTCCGCCAAAGAAAGAATCATGTCCGCGAGCAGAAAAGCAGGAGATCTTCACATAGAAAACAACAGAATCCAGATCTACAGCGACCTGTCGAGGGTCACTGTGGTCAGGAGGAAGGAGATAAAGCCCCTCATTAACATTCTAAGGGAACGTAACATCACCTACCGCTGGGGCTTCCCCTTCAAATTGATCGTCCTGAGAAATGGCCGCCATCATACCATTTCCAGGCCAAAAGACTCCCCCTCTTTCCTCAAAGCGCTGGGGCTCACCCCACCACCAGACAGCAGAGGGCCCTCTAAGNNNNCCCATCTAAGCTACAACGGCGTCACGCCAGGAAAACAGAGACAGAAGAACTGGCCTGCTGAGCCTCTGAACGCCATTGCGACCAAAGCTCCCCACGCCTAAGTCCAAGAATCATAGACTCCAGTCACGGAAGCAAACAAACAACATGGGGGGGAACAAAACCACCAGTTTATCATACGACGGACAATCCGCGGATGGAGGAGAGAGAACGTAACCGACCCAGCACGAAACACCCACCTGGGACCTTCAACACCATCCCCCAGCCGTCGTTCCTCGCCTCAGGAGGGAAGACAGCAGCACCCGGACCAGGCGCTCATACTCCCTCTTGATACCGCTGAGAACCAGTGGACAGGGCCTGACTGGCAGATGTCAAACTGGACCGCATGAGCTCCCCATCACCGAACAATCCCCCTCTTCACCCCCTCCTCCTCAAACCTCAACCTCCCTCTAACCCCTTGTAACCCTACCTTCCCTCTTAGTCCTCCAAATCCAGCCATCCCACAAGTCATCACCTTTGCTCCCGGCTTGAGGCGCCTCCTCGCAAGAACATATCCCTGCAGCTACGGGAGCACTGGGTTCTGGTTGGAGCTGCTCGTGGGGAAACACGCCTTTCCACCGCTCTTCTAACTGCACCCTTCGCGATCCAGCAACCATCATGGGACATACACAGCAACCAGAGGGGACAATATAGTCCTGGTATGTAATCACACTGAAAGACTGTGGGCAGAAGCCATCACCACACTCTCTACAGCTAGTGTCACCGCAGTGCCCCTTAAGACTGCCTCCCTGCGGGATCCAGGGAAGTGAAGGGTTGTAATATATGCCCACCCCCCCCCACTTACCCTGCCCCCCCCTCCAGGTTTAGCGTAAATCCCCCCGACAGCTCGCACTGCACACCAGATCTACAGCGGATTCCCTCTCCCTCCGACCCCTCCGGCTCTCAAACCCCCTCCCTCTTGTCCACCCGACCAACCCCACCGACCCCTCTCAGACAAACAAAAACCAGATAGAAAAAATGGATACGCGATCGCAAAGGACCTGAGGGGCAGAGTATATCCAACACACAGTGTCTCCCCCACAACTCTGCCACCCACCCCTCTCCCCCCACCCGCTCAGTCACATATATTGCAGCAGCTAAGGTCTCTAAGTCAAAAGAAATGATGGTTTATTCTTATATATGCTAGTGGTTCTAAATGTTCCCCATAAATATTTAATGGGACAAACCCCCTCTGTGTAGCGCTGACGTTCCTGTCTGGGTGTCTTCCCGAACAGTCTTCTAGGTTAATTAGTACAACCAAACTGGGAACCAGCAAAGTATACTTGTCTTACTCAAGGCTTCGCCTCTTTAGTTTCTCAACATAGGGACTGCAGCTTTAACATTGTGTAGGCAGGAGGCCTCAGACATTAACATTCAGCGGGTTTATCTCATATCAGTGTTATAGCAATGTTCACCCAGTGTCACATTTTCAGAACCAGAACCAAATCAAAATAAACAAAATCCTATCCCAATTCGTGGATTCTAACTACAACCATGTCGCTCCCAGCTTCTCTAACTGCTGCGGGCCACAACCTGGTCCCCATTTAAAAGAATGCCCTCCCTCATTTAGGGTCACTAATAAAGCATCGTGCTTTTAGATCAGCAATAAAGATTTGTTTGTCTGTATTTTCGTCGTGGGGAAGCTGTTCCGCAAGAGTGCCACTGGCAAATCCTTCGGCTATGATGTTACTGAAGGGGCCGTCCACCCCGAAAACGTGGATTTGCAGTGGGTAGCAGCGAAAAGCCCCCAGTTCCTCCAGCTCCAAGAAGAGATGACTGAAATGCCAAACCTCTCTAATCTAAATACCTGTGACTTAAGTGTATTTAGGGAGCAGGTGAGGGAGAACTAACACATGTATTATCGTGGTCTGATTTTCCATCACCAGCTCGATTACTGTGAAGCTGTGAATGGATCTTTTTAACTATTCCTGCACTTGTCTGACCTAAAACGGGGCGAGAAAGCTGGCATAAACATCTTTGGACTATGTCACAGTAAAATGCAATTACATCTCAGCAAACAACATTTGTATATGTACAAGTCGTAGTAAATACGTTTAAGCTCACTACCACACTACCCCCCCCCCGCCCCCCCCGTAGCTGAAAGACAAGATGTCTAGCGGTGCACAGGCTTCAAGGAAAAGAAATGCACGGTTGTTACCTAAATACAAGAAAATTGCTAATGTTCCTCCCGCAACATTGTTGATTACTACCTGTTTCTAATCAGCCGTCCTACATCTAACAATGTTTTATAGACACTATAAGGACCAAAACCATATATGCCTTACCCCACTACCCACTGTTCAAACACTCACATCATCTCTCCCCACCTGGGGCTCACCCCACCACCAGACAGCAGAGGGCCCTCTAAGCCTACAACGCGCCAGGAAGAAGCAGAAACGGCCTGAGCCTCTGAACGCATTGCGAACCAGAAGCTCCCCAACGCCTAAGTCCAAGATCATAGCCTCCAGTCACGCTCATAACCAACATGGGGCTACCCCCCACCCAGTTTCCCTCCGCGGATCGAGAGAAGGAAGTAGAGCCGACCCAGCCGAACACCCACCTGGGACTTCAACCATCCCCCAGCCGTCGTTCCTCGGCTCAGGAGGGAAGACCGCAGCACCCGGGACCAGGCGCTCATCCTCCCTCTCTGTACCGCTGAGACCAGTGACAGGGCCTGACTGGCAGATGTCAACTTGACCCGCATCTACTCCCCATCCCCGAAGAATCCCCCCCCTCTTCCCCACCCCCTCCTTCAATCCCTCAACCTCCTCTTAACCCTTCCCTCCTTCCCTCTTTCTGCCTAATCGCCATCCCCAAGTACTCACCTTGCTCCCGGCTTGAGGCGCCTCCTCGCAAGACATCCTCCTGCAGCTACGGGAGCCCGGGTTCTGGTTTGGAGCTGCTCGTGGGAAACACCCTTTTCACCGCTCTTCTAACTGCACCCCTTCGCAGATCCAGCAACCATGGGACACACACAGCAACCAGAGGGGACACATATTCCTGGACTGCTCACCTTGAAAGCTGTGGCAGAAGCCATCACCACCTCCTACAGTATGTGGGCCACCGAGTGCCCCTTACAGACTGCCTCCCTGGGGACCGGGAAAGTAAGGTTGTATATATGCCCACCCCCCCACCTACCCTGCCCCCCCCTCCCAGGGTTTAGCGTAAATCCCCCCCGACAGCTCGCAACTGCACACACAGATCTAGCAGGATCCCTCTCCCTCCCCCCTCCCTGCTCTCAACACCCCTCCCTCTCTATCCCCCCGACCATTCCCCCACAGACCCCTCCAGACACACAAAACAGATGAAAACAATGGGTAGCTCAATAGCAAAGGACTAAGGGGCAGGTATATCCCCACTCAGGTCTCCCCACAGCCTGCCACTCCACCCCCTCCTCCCCCCCACCACCCTCTCATTCAGTATTGTGCATAAGCAGCTAACAGTGTCTCAAAGCAAAGAAATTATCTTTATTCTTTAATTCAGTGGTTCTAAATGTTCCCCATAAATATTTAATGTGACAAACGCCCCTCTTTTGTAGCGCTGACGTCTGTCTGGGTTCTTCCCGACACAGTCTTCTAGGGTTAATTATACAACAAACTGGAACATGCAAAGTATACGTTGCTTAACTCAGGCTTCTGCCTGCTTTATTTTCTCCATATGGGACTGCAAGCTTTAACATGTGTGGCAGGAGGCACCTCAGAACATTAACCTTCAGCGGTTTCTCCATATCAGTGTTATAGCATTTCACACAGTGTCACTTTTCAGAACCAAACCAATCAAATAAACAAAATCCTATCCCATTCGGATCTAACTCTACAACACGTCAACGCATCAGCCTTCTCTAACTGCTGCTGGGGCCAACTAACCTGGTTCCCAGTTTAAAAGAATGCCCTCTTCATTTAGGGTCACTAGATAAAGCAAGTCTTTTAGATCCAGCATAAAGATTTGTTTGTCTTATATCTGTTCGTGTGTGGAACTCGGTCTCCAAGTGCCCTGGCAACTCCTCTGGTATCTATGTTACTTGAAGGGGCCGTCCACCCCAACTGGATGCAGGGTAGCAGCGAAAGCCCCAGTTCCCAGGCTCCAAGAAAAGACGAAATGAAACCTCTCTACTCTAAATTACCTGTGCTAAGTGATTAGGTGAGCAGGTGAGGGAGAACTAGACCCATTGTAATCTGTGGTCTGGATTTTCCATCCACCAGCCTGACTTAATGTGAAGCTGTGGAATGGATCATTTTTAACTATTCCTGCACTTTCTGACCTAAAACGGGGCAGAAAGCTGCATAACATCTTTGGACTATGTCACAGTATGCAATTACCATCTCAGAAACAACATTTGTATATGTACAATGTCTAGTAATATCGTTAAGCTCACTACCCACATCTACCCCCCCCCCCCCGTATCTGGAAAGACAAGATTTCTAGGCGGTGCACAGGACTCAAAGTAAAAGAACTGCACGGTTTTTACTAAAATACAGAAATTGCTAATGTTCCCCGCAACATTGTTCGTAACTACCTTTTCCTAATCAACCGTCACATCTACAAATGTTTTATAGCACCTATAAGGACAAAACCCATATATGCTTACCCCACTCCCCCCTGTTCACCCCCTCCCCTCTCTCTCTCCCTCCCCATCCCCCCGCCCCCCATCTCTCTCCCCCCTCCCCCCCTCTCTCTCTCTCCCCCCCTCCCCCCTCCTTACCCCTGCCCCCCCCACGCCCCCCCAGCCCCCCCACCCCTCCCCCCATCCCCCCCCTTCCCCCTCTCTCCCTTTTCCCCCTCCTTTTCTGTTCCCCCTCCCCCCCACCCCCGTGTCAAGATAGAAAGGCGACAAACACGCCTCAAAGGAAAAGAAATGTTCGGTTCAGATTTACATGCAGAGGTCTCTAATGTTCCCCATAACTGTGAATGTAATTATCAATTCATTTTCAACTGATGCATCTACAAATGCCTTATAACACTAATAAGTTCTAATCACATACCTCCCCCTTGCTCCCCCCCTGCGCCTCCTCCCTCCCCTCCCTCCCTCTCCCTCCCCTTCCCTTCCCCCTCTCCCCCCTCCCCCCCCCCCCTCCCCCCTCCCCCTCCTCCACCCCATTTCCCCTTCCCCTATCCCCCCTCCCCCCATTCACCCCTCCTTGCCTTGCCCTCCTCCCCCACCCCCGATCCAACATAGAACGTGCCACACCTAGCACTATTCTCCTAGTCAAATGCCCCCCCTCCCTCCCTCCCCCCTTTCCCCCACCCCTCTCCCCCCTTCTCCCACCACCCTATTCCCCCCCTCCCCCCCTCTTCCCCTCCTCTTCCCCCCTCTTCCCCCCCATCCCCCCTCACCCCCCCCCATCCCTCTCTTCCCTGCTCACCCCACCATCCCTCTCCCCCCCCTCCCCCTCCTTCCCCCCTCCCTCTCCCCCCCCCCCTTCCCCTCCCCACCCCCCCCTTCCCCCCCTTTTCTCCACCAGTTTAAACAGATCCCTAGGCCACACCCAACATCCAGGCCCACAAAAGATTTTCTAAGAAATGTTGACCTACCTCACCTGTCAAAGTTTACCTGTAAGCGGTTTTACTGTTACATTTTATAGAGGGTGCTCGACCCTCTGTCCGATCCCAATCATGTTCTGTGTCCTGGAAGCCTCTCCCGGGGTGTTCAACCCCCTAACCTTCCTCATGCCAATGGGCAAGGTTATCTCTTTAGGGCTCGTTGAAGGCCCGCTCGCCCCCTACCCTTACCCAGAAAGATTGTTCCGACGCCTTTTCTTCCGCTCACCGGATGCCTATCAGCCCCTAAGAATTAGGTGCCAGGCCTACTCATCCGCCTCCCCTCCCCCCCATACCTCCTCATGTGCCCTAGGTCCACCGGCTCTTGTCGTGGGAAATCCAAGAGCCTCGGAGCTTATAGACTCCAAATGTCTGCTATAAAACTAATATCGCTCAATGTAAAAGGTCTCAACTCAGTCAAAAAAAGAAAACTGGCACTTATGGAGTTTAAAAAAACAAAAGGAGACATCATCTTTCTCCAAGAAACCCACTTTAACTCCCCTGTGCCACCAAATACATTCAAAACTGTATTCCCCCAAGCATTTTTTGCGTCTTCTCCAAACAAAAAAAGAGGGGTTGCTATTCTAAATAAGGAATAATGTCCCCTTCGTCCTCACCAAAACTCTATCTGATCCAGATGGACGCTATCTGATACTCCAAAGCACCCCCATAACACTGGCCAACATTTACACCCCTAATGAAAGCCAACCCCCGTTCCTCCAGAAACTACTTGACTCATTGGAGCAACAGGCCCTCTCTTCTCTAATTGTCGGAGGGGACTTTAACATGATGGCCTCCCACACGCAGGACAAATCAACAACCCCTGGCATCCCTCCCCCCGCTCCTCCAGCCACATCCCACATTACTCAAACTCAAATGAAAGCCAAAAAATTTAGGGACATAATGGCAGAATTTTCCCTCATAGATATATGGAGGGCTCAGTATCAGGGTCAAGGGACTACTGTCCCGGCTAAGCTCAGTCTAAAGCTTGCCGGGAGCTGGCCGGGATCGTAGCGGGCTAGCCGCGGGTCCGTTCTCTATTTAAAAACGGAGTTTCCCGCGCGGCGGCCGCTTCAATAGATAAGCCCTAATGGCGCTTACTATTGAAAGCGCCCGAGGCGCGGGAAAACCGGCCGAAACCTGCCCGGTTTCGGTTGTAGACAGCCCGCGCGTCACCCGCGCTATTTTAAAACTGCGGTTCGGGCCGCATTAGAGTCAGCTCGGCCGCCACTGTATACCTTTTTCTCCTCCCCCCATCAGTCCTATTCGAGGATCGACTACTTTCTAGGCACCAGCAACATCCTCCAGGCCTCCTCCCACTCAAATATAGGCCCAATCACCAGAAACAGAGCTATTAGTCAGAGGAAAACTCTCTACCTTTTTTCAAATCAATAAGGGATCAGTCTCAGCCCCAGCAATGCTGTGGGAGGCCCATAAGGCCTCAATCAGGGGCAACCTAATCTCAGTTGCGGCCTACAAAAAAACCCAGAAACTCAAGTTTCAAAAAGACATTACAGATAAGATTGCGCAACTTGAACAACAGCATAAGCACACAGCCTCCAAAAAAATATTTAAACAACTAAACCAAACTAGAGCAGCCCTCAAACACACCCAACTCGAAGAGGTAGAGAGAGCACTGAGATGGACCAGACAACAATTTTATGACAAGGGCAATAAGGCCGATAAGCTCTTGGCCACTAAACTCAGAGGCACCCGAATCAAATCCCAAATCTTTAAAATCCGTACTAAAAACAGACAAATTTCATATATAGAGAAAGAGATAGCTCAGGAATTTGCGGATTTTTACTCCGACCTCTACAACCTACACCCCCTTGTCCATGACCCGATATCCCTCGAGACAATCACACAATACCTGGAGCAATGTAACCTCCCATCCCTTTCGCACGAGGAACTAGACAATCTAAACAAAGAAATCTCCCATGAGGAACTATCGGGAGCCATTGGTTCCCTTAAATTAGCCAAAACGCCCGGCCCGGACGGTTTCACCAACGCTTATTATAAAACATTCTTGCCGATTCTTTCCCCCTACCTCCTAGATATGTTCAACTCTTTCCTGCAAGGGGAACCGATCCCCTCTAAAATCACCGCAGCAAACCTGGCAATTATCCACAAGGAGGGTAGAGACCCTCTCCTTTGTGGCAACTATAGGCCAATCTCCCTTCTAAATACCGATCTTAAACTCTACTGCAAGATTTTGGCAAACAGGCTCAACCCAATTCTCCCACGTCTCATTCATACAGATCAAGTAGGATTTGTGTCAGGTAGACAGGCCTCTGACAACACCTGCAAAATTGTGGATATAATAGACCATGTGCACCTCACAGGAACCAAAGCAATGATCCTTAGCCTCGGCGCGGAAAAAGCGTTTGACAGAATCAAATGGTCCTTCCTAGATCAAACGAGGCTGAAATTTGGATTCAGTGGCCCCTTCCTGCAGGGGGTTAGAGCCCTCCACCAAAACCCAACAGCAAATGTTAAAATTTCAGGTGGCTACTCGGACCCAATTAAAATCAGAAATGGGACCAGGCAGGGTTGCCCCCTTTCTCCTCTGTTATTCGCCCTAACAATCGAACCATTAGCGGCCACAGTAAGAGAAGATCAGAGAATTAAGGGTATTCGAATTGGTGAAACAGAATACAAAATCTCTCTATTTTCTGATGAAGTGATCCTGACCCTCGCTGACCCCCACACCTCCCTCCCCAATCTCCAAAGATTACGATCTCAATTCGGCACAGTATCTGACTACAAAGTCAATATGGACAAGTCCGAAGCTCTCAATGTATCCCTATTAGACCAGGAATTGAAACTCCTACAAGCTAACTATAAATATTGATGGAGCACTACCCATATTAAATACCTAGGAGTTAGAATCTCAAGCACCTATGGCTCCCTATACCAATTAAATCCCCCCCCCCCCCCCCTGTTTGACCAAATCAAAAAAGATCTAGAAAAATGGAAAATGTTCCAAATTTCCTGGTTTGGAAGAATTGTCTCAATTAAAATGAACGTCCTGCCGAGACTACTTTACTTCTTCCAAACACTCCCTGTCCCCATCCCATTAACAGCCCTGATAAATATCCAGGCCCTTATGTTCCAATTCATCTGGAATGATAAACGACCAAAAGTACCTAGGTCTTTAATGTTGTCCCCCAAAACGAGAGGAGGTGTGGGGGTCCCCGACGTGCTCAGATACTATTTGGCGGCCCAGTTGAAGCAGGCTGTAGTTTGGAGTTACGACCCAGCCTCCACCTGTTGGCTAGTGATCGAATCACATCATGCTGCACCTGCCACCCTTCAGGTCCACCTCTGGTCTCCTGCAGGAAGGGAGGGAGGACCACGGCGATTTGCTCTGGGTGCAATGAGATGCACATGGGATGTCTGGCTCAAAAACAAAGGGAAGTACGGCCTGCTAACTACCCCATCCCAACTTACCCCCATCTTTGGAAACCCACACTTCCCGCCTGGGTGCTCCAAAAAACAATTCGACCAATTCCAAGGTCTAGGAGTAAGGCTGATTGCCGATCTGCTGAAGAATGAGGAGATCCTCTCCTTCCAGGAACTCCGCGACAAACATCAACAGCAAGGTCTCCATCTGTTCAAGTTCCTGCAAATTAGGCACTTCCTCTTATCCCTTGCCCCGAATGCTAAATTCCCCCCATTAACCAGGTTTGAATCCCTCTGTAGAAAAGGCGCCTATCAGAGAGGTCTGATCTCAGAGATATATAGGGGGATGGAATCGGCAACCGACCCCCCAATCCACCAGTATATACAAAAGTGGTCCGAGGACCTCAATGTGCAGATAGATATAGACGAGTGGGAGGATATCTGGGAGTTGGCCACAAAGACCTCAATTTGTACAGTGACAAAAGAAAACATATTTAAAATATTATTCCAGTGGTACCTGACCCCAGCTAGGCTGAGCCAGATCTTCCCCGGCACACCCGACCTGTGCTGGAGGGGATGTGGTCAAAAGGGAGACATGGCCCACATTTGGAGGTCATGTCCGGAGATTCGGAGGTACTGGACCAAGATCCAGAAGCTCCTACAAGAGACTACAGGGCTTCTTTTTCCCCTGGACCCCTTGACCTTTGTGCTGAGCAAACCCATAAATGACCTGACCCCCCCCCCCCACCCATGAGTAGACTAGTATCAGCTATCCTAACCGCAGCCAGATGCTCAATAGCGGCGGCGTGGAAACACACCAAAGCCCCAGCGAGAAACACGGTGTTAAGAAGAATAGATGAAGTCATGTCCATGGATAAACTTACAGCTATGCTCCATAAAAAAATGCCACAGTTCTGGAATACCTGGGACCCCTGGGGCGGTTCGCTAGGACTAGGCCTGCATTAGGCTGCTCTCAAACAGATGGAAAAGAAGGAAAGAATCAGTGATCCCCCCTCTCCCCTGGACCCCCCCTCTCCTATCCCCTCCCCAGTATTTCTATCCCCCACACCCTCCCCCCTCTTACCCCTCCCCCCCACCAATTTAAACACACCTATTTTGGGACAACACAATGTTAAATTCAGCTGAGAAGTCATGTCATGTGCCTATGATATTGTTGTACTCATTTGGATGTAAGTTGTTCTCAATAATTGATACAAAAAATAAATAAACACACAATAAAACACACCTAGAGGCACGACATAAAACTAATCCAAGAAAGAAACTCTACAAAGCCGTGGTCGGGGCTAGATTAGAACTAAACAAATGCAATTGAAAGACGTGGCGAAAGCTCTGAAATGGACTAATCAAAGATATTATGACAAGGGAAATAAGGTGGAATAACTACTTGCTAATAACTGAGGGTTATGCAGGTGAGATCACAAATAACGGCAATCAAAGATAAAAAGGGCAATATTGTATACGACGAGAAGAGAATCGCACAGGAGTTCTCTAAATTCTATACAAAATCATATAACCTGAATTTCTCTAAGGGCACTTCACAGCCGCAAAACTCAGAGGCTATAATTCAGTATTTAGAAAATTGTAGTCTCCCCCAACTGACTGAGGAGGAATCTGGAGCCTTAAATGGATCGATTAATCAGACTGATCTAGCGGAAGCAGACAAGTCATCAAAAATATCTAAGTCTCCCTTCCCTGATGCATTCACCAACGTTTATTATAAAAAGTTTTTGCCTATACTCTCTCCATATCTACTTGCAATGTACAACTCATTCCTAGAGGAGAAAACCAATTCCCACAACTATGTCAATCGCTAATCTGGCCATTATTCATAAAGAGGGCAAAGATCCCATGCATTGTGGGAGCTACCACCCAATCTCTTTTCTAAACAACTATCTGAAACTATACATCAAAATCCTGGCGAATAGTTAAATCCTATCTTACCCAAGTGGGGTTTGTGTCAGGAGACAGGCTTCGGACAACACTTAGAAAATAATACATTTAGTGGACCATGTTCATCTCACTGGAACAAGAGCTATTCTTCTAAGTCTCGATGCAGAGAAGGTGTTCGACAGAATAGACTGGGTATTCGTAGATAAAACATTACAGAAATTTGGATTTAAAGACTCGTTTTTAGAGGGAGTGCGAGCATTATATCAAAACTCGACGGCTTTAGTTAAACTCCCAGGTAATGGGCCAGACCCAATCAGAATTAAAAATGGCACAAGACAATGGATCACACACCAGGGTAACAGGATAAATAGAGAGGGTGAAGGATGACTATAAATATATTGAAATCTTAGCACTCACACGGCCTTGTGTGAGTGGTCTGCACATCTGTTACAGCGTCAGGTGTCTCTGTTGCAGCACATGCTTTCACTGATAGAGTCCCCCTTGGCAGTAAACACTCTCACTGATGTTATCTGCTTCAAAACTCCTTTCGCATGGCCATATGTGGGTGATTTCCTATCGCAATACAGTGTCTGCTCGTTGTCTTCTATTGCGGTGCACTGCGTCCCCTCAGTGATAAAATGACAGATGGAGGAGAAGTGTTGTAAAAGGAATATTTTGCTATTTATTACATAAAAACACAAAATAAATAATTAATGGATTAGTCCATCAACTTACACTCGTAAGTGAACGGAGAGGCTTTGCCGCAGTATCGTTCGGTCTCTCGCTGCAGGTAATCCCCGCTTCTGCATCCGTATCACGAGACTGCAAAGCCAGGAATTTTCAGAGACTACGGTGGCCGACAACAGTCAAAATTCTTCCTTCTCTGAACAACGCGTTTCGCAATAAAGCTTCGTCAGGTTCTGGTGGTCAGAGGTTCTGGTGTTCTTTATATACCAGTGATTGGATAGATTTAATTAATGCAATTATAATTCATACTGTTAGTAGTGTGTGTAGCATCAGTATTTTTGTTAACCAGAATAATGTAGGTGCCCATATACGTGCAATGGCTTGTTTCCCTGTAAGCATGGGACACATACAAAGATGTTGGTTCAATCTTGTAATCAGAACTGATGATTATTTATATTAATACATCTGATCTAATTAGCTATGCAGAGGGCTCCCATTTCTCCTCATGTATATCATACATATTACTGCTGTGCATCTGAGTCTAACACATCGCCGGTTTTTCCCTGTCTTTTCCTGGAATGCGACGCACTTCACCTTGAGCATGCCGCATTCATTTTGCGTTCTCAGCCACGGGTCATGCGCGGTTGACGCGCGGTTGATGCGTTTATTGAGAATGGTTCGGATTTAATAGGTTGCAATTCTTCGCGTGTCCGCCAGATGGCAGATATTCATGAATTGTAATGCGCATGCGCTTCAGTAATGTGTCGACTTGTAGGTGTTTCATTTAAAAAAGATAACACATTGTGCTACTGTAACTTGACCTTGAGACTGAAGGAAGAGGTTGCAAAAATGTATCAATTTAAGCTTTTCATATTAAAGAAAGACAAAGACCAGTTTCGGTTACAGTATTCTCCAGAGACCCGCCGCTCGCCATGAGTGTTCAAGTGCAGCCCATTTTCCAAAAACCCGACAGAAGTTACGCGTATTTGATATGGGCCGCAATTAATGTAACAGATGATAAGATGGCAACAGTTGTTCAAATTTATCAGTATTTTATCGAAAACTATGACTTTTACAAATTTTCGCCAGCTCCTCATACGTGGAAGCATGCAATAAGGAAAAGGTTATGTAACGATCCCTGTTTTTATCGTATTGAGCCACAATTTGTTGGAGGGTATTGGTGTGTATCACCGGCTTTTTCCTGTATCTATGATCATGCAGACGGCAAAAGGCGAAGGGTCGTGTTAAAACCAACTAAGAAACGACAGTCGCTGCCAAGCAATGCACCAGCACCGGCTTCCAATAAAGGTCCCACCGTCAGTGACAACCCTGAGCCGGATTTCGCGTGCAGTTTCGATCAAGCTTGCATGTACCTAAGCAATTTCCAGCCTCATCAGCTGACTACAGGTGGACTAGTCCCGCTGCAAACTATCGACGTGGATGATAAAGAATACTGGACTGGCAGTGGACCGGCGCCGGCGCCAGCTGAATGGAAAATTCTATGGTGAGTATTGTTGCCGTATTATTTTTTATTTTATTTTTTGACAATACAGTATCAATATCGGGGGGATTCAAAAGTCAAGCGATTCTCCTGTAAGCAATATCATTGGCAGAGCGGCTTCTACAGTACAGTACTGCAGATACTGAACAATTGGTGGAACGCTAGGTGCATGCGCATTGGAACCTTCTTGAAACGCATATGCGTGTCATTACATCGACGGTAGGCGCATGCGCATGTGAACAGGAGATGCCCCCCGAGAAAATTATTGGTGGGACTGGCTGGGAACTTCTTTAGACCATTACAATAAAACTTTTCTTTTTGTTTTTCCTCAGAAAAGAAAGCGGCTAATGGAGGGATTTCGATGGATAATATCGCTTTGTGTAACAATGCCTGCACATTGCTGAATCGGATTTAAAAACCCACGTACCGGAGTCTACAGTTTAGTGGCCGTTGTTATTGATTAGGATAGAATACTGTACCTGAAACAGTATGCTGATGTTTTCCGGCCGTACAGTATACAATACTTTTTTATAAACAGTATACTGTGTAATAAACCCAAAAAAATAAAAACTATGCATTTATTCTACATGTATCACAGTACTGTACATACATTATGTGTCTTCTACAGTATACAGTGCCAGTACATACAGTAGAGTACAGTATGTGTCTTCTATTTTTTTTAATACTCTTATACTGAGTATGCCTACAGAATAAAGTGCAGTATGCCTCGACATTCTAGAAACACTGTATTTTGTTACAGTAGCAAAGGAGCCAATGGAACAATGTAAAACAAATCAACATGTTCTTTTATTGGTGGAGTAAGTACAAAAACATTTATTTACAAATACTGTACAATGTAGAAACATTTTAAGTGCACAGCAATTCAAAACATCAACAGGTGTATGGTTTACTGCTACAGTAGTGAAAACATTTATGTATAGAAAGTAAAAACATTTACAGTCAGTCAGTATGGTTTACAGTCACATGTTTTAAAAACAAATTCTTTATTCATAAAATATACAAAACGCAACATCTCCTTTATTAAAGTCAAAACATATACTGTACAGTGGTATGGTGTGCAAAACAGTCTGCACCAGTACAGTCCTCGAGGGCAGCAGACAGGCCCAGTTTCCAGGACAACCTTGAAAATCGTGCCTGTTTGCGGCCCTCAGGGACTGGAATTGTGCAGGTCCTGTGTGTGTGTACAGCAAGTTAAAACATTTCTGTATAAATACAAGTTAAATAACACACAACAACATCTCCTTTATTTAAGTACAGCAGGTCAAAACATGTACAATACAGTTCAGCACAACAGTATGGTCTTACCTGTGATTAAAAAAAATCTTTATTCATAAAATACAGTATACAAAACGCAACATCTCCTTTATTAAAGAAACATACAGTACAGTGGGATGGTGTACAAAACAGTCAGTCAGGCCTGCACCACTGCAGTCCTCGAGGGCAGCAGACAGGCCCAGAATTCAGGACAACCTTGAAAACCGTGCCTGTTTGCGGCCCTCAGGGACTTGAATTGTGCAGGTCCTGTGTGTGTGTACAGCAAGTTAAAGCAGTAAGTTAAAACAGTGCAGCAGATCAAAACATCTCCTTTATTTAAGTTCAGCAGGTCAAAACATGTACAGCACAGTTCAGCACAACAGTATGGTCTTACAGTTCCCGTGATTAAACCATAAAGTCCACCACATTGTCCGTTCATGGCCAATTCCTTGCATGACGCAAAACGCCATTAATGCAGTCTCGAACGCCTTTCATTACAGGATCTGTAATTGGATAAAAGCGCCGCATTTCATCCAAAATGTTCTTTCTTAAATTGGCAGGAAGCGCCTTTTTTACGCGATTTCCTTCGTAGTACACTCTGAAGGCCCAGTTGCAGTACAACGAGTAGGGAACATGGTGTTTAAAAAGTAACAAGGCATACTTGTGGGGTGCACCAGCACTCATCACCCTATACTTCTCCCTGAGCGCCGGTGGCAGATCGCACAGGGTGATGTCGGGCACCGTATCGATGCAAGCAAAAGTAGGTCTTCTGCGAGCGGGTGTGCTTGAGGCGACGGGCGATGGTAGGTTGTCTGAGAGGAAGCTTTCCTCCGGTCTTGGTCGCCGTGTTGTCTCCTGGCGTGGTCTTGATGGGGTTATCATGTCCTCCTCAACGGCATACATGTACACTACATCTTCTGGTGGAGGGGGTGCGCTTGGTGATGGAAGGGGGTCGATGCTCCCATTCATCACATCCATGTCACCCCCCTGCTCTGGCATCGGGGAAACAGGGGCATTAACACCGAGCAAATGATGTATACCCGCTATGTCAGCCTCTATCTTCTCCATCCGTTGATCCATATGTATCATCCGTTGATCCATATGTATCATCCGTTGATCCATATGTAGCATCCGTTGCTCCACATTTAACATGGTCTCCAGAAGCAAATCTATCTTTGCTAGCGCAATAGAGTTCCCAGGGAGATCCACACTTATCCCATTCAGCATCCGGTCTAACGTGCTGCTTCTTGGGCATGGCGTGTGGACATCTGGGTGGATGGGTGAAATGGAGGATGAGATGGGGGTTCCATGGAGAGAAGCGGCAGCGATGTCGAAGAAGGGTGGAGGAGGTGACCTTTGGATATCCAGTAGAGGAGAAGCGGCAGCGTCGTCGAAGAGGGATGGAGAATTTGACCTTTGGATTTCTGGACGAGAAGCAGAGTCGTCTAAGAGCAAAGGAGAAAGTGACCCGTGGATTTCAGAGGTGGCAGCGTTGTCGCATAGAACCGGAGAAGATGGCCTGTGGGTTTCCGGGAGGGCGGCGGCAGCGTTGAGGATGAGGGCTGGAGAAGACGGGCTGAAGATTTCCGGGACAGCGGCGGCAGAGTCATCGAAGCGTATGTGAGGATGTGGTCTGCGGATTCGATGGGTTGGCTGCCAAGAGTTTTGCGTCGAGAGTACATCACCGTATATCTTCTTGACATAATAAGGCTGACGTCTATGAAAACCTTAGCCTTTGGGGTCAGCAGAAGGTTTTCTTTATTGGCCTTAGCCTGTCGCTTTTGCCTTGTCGTGGAAACGGCAACCGCCTTTCGCTTTTTCTGCATGACAGGTACGGCAGAGGCGAGTGGGTTCCTGCGTCCGTAGAATCGGGGTTGCTCCATGGAAGAAGGTGGCACAATACAGTATCTGGACAAGGGCAAGTTCAGATAAAGATCATCGAGTGGTGGGTTATGCAAAGTGTGTAACCTTTTATGCATGGCAGCGAGGTACAGGTGTTGAAAGTGGGCGTACTCTAACGTGAGTCATTACCGTATAAATACACCATCCATTTTGTGGATTCACTGCACATTGAATACACATCAACTAAATATCGCATATACATTCTTGTGTTTGTATTTCTTTCTACTCGCAGCAATGGTTGTTAAAAAGATTTCCAAGGATCTCAGCATGCGAATTAAGGAGATGTACACGAGCAGACACCGAATTGCTGCTATCCAACGCTGGTTAGCTACTTCTGGCCTCGTTGTGCCAGCAACCACCATGAGCTATCATGCACACGGAAAAAACAGAGAACGCAAAAGGGCACCAAGGGTAACTAACGCGTAAGTATATTTATAACACTTAAAAAAAATTTAGATCCAAAAATGTGCTGTACATCTACAGTACTGTATCTAATATTTTTGTTATTTCTGTAGATTTATATTACAACAGTATATATATTTTGTATATTTATATTTATGTTACAACAGTATATATATTTTGTATATTTATATTTATATTACAACAGTATATATATTTTGTATATTCATATTTATATTACAACAGTATATATATTTTGTATATTTATATTTAGATTACACCAGTATATATATTTTGTATATTTATATTTATATTACAACAGTATATATATTTTGTAAATTTATATTTATATTACAACAGTATATATATTTTGTATATTTATATTTATATAACAACAGTATATATATTTTGTATATTCATATTTATATTACAACAGTATATATATTTTGTATATTCATATTTATATTACAACAGTATATATATATTGTATATTTATATTTATATTACAACAGTATATATATTTTGTATATTTATATTTATATTACAATAGTATATATATTTTGTATATTTATATTAATATTACAACAGTATACAGTATACAGTATATTTTGTATATTTATATT
>WSYH01010492.1:0-23040 GCA_036426205.1 Ascaphus truei | reverse complement strand
CCAGCGTCGAAACGCGTAGGAGTGGGAGCTTGGCTGGGGGACCTCTTACCTTACCTCTGATACCAGGGATTTCTTACAGGATACACCTTTATCTCTGAATTGGTGATGTATTGGACTTTGTGAATTTTCTGGACTGTATTCTTCTTGCATGGGATTTGCAGTCTGATGGAGGAGCTCATGCTTTTTTTCATTACATTTTGAACTGTTCTCATTATTACTAACTTGCATTTGGAATTAGCTCATCCTCTGTATACATTACGGCTGCTTCTCCTGCATGTTTGATTGTGTTGCATGTTCTTTTATTTTGGCATCCAGGCATTTTGGTGTTAACTGCTTATTATGCACGTGCTTGTAACATTTATGCAGTCAATTTCCCCTTCTTGTCATTAGTCCATGCACACCCACATCAGTAGACCCCCGTGTGTGGCTTCTGATCAAGTGTTCTGATTCTTACATTATCAGACACTGTTTATAGTCCTTTTCTGACTCATAGGGGGCTATGCACTAAGCTCAATGGCTTTGCGTTCTGATTTGGCAAAAAAGCAGGTTCGTTAAAAAGTGAGGCCGGGGACGCGATTCACTAAGGCCTTGAGGCCATTTTTTAACGTACCTGCTCAAAATAGCTCAGAACAGCCACAGCGTACGTGTTGCTTTTTTTCCCCCTGCTAGCGTTCTGAACCTTTCCGTACGCTAGCTGATAGAAAAAAAAGCCGCATGTAACATTTGCATGGAGATTTGCCATCTCCATGCAAGGCTGTTACAGGCGATCGTACACTAAATAAATACATTTTAATAATAGTGTACATGAGCAGGGGGTCTCAGGACCTGAAACGCATTGGTTTCAGGTCCGAGGACCCCCTACTTCAGGAGATACAGGCCCGCCGGTATCCCCTGCACTTTAAAGCTCCCGCGTCACGTGACCGGGACATTTAAATTCTGCAGGGGATACCGGCACCCCATAAAGGGGCCTATATCTCCTGAGAGAGACCCCCTGCACATCTACACTAGTATTAAAACACACATAACAATAAATAATAATTCATTAACGTAGCGGCTATCCGCTATGGTAATGAAGCTGCTTTAATGTATTTTTAATAATAGTGTGCGGGAGCAGGGGGTCCCCTGAGCTGAACCGCATTGATTTCTGCCTCAGAGACCCCCTGCTTCCCGAGTTACAGGCCCCGGTATGGTGCATCGGGTGCCAGTGCCGCCGCCATCTTTATAGCGTCCAAGACGCGACGTGGGCTCTATAAAGATGGCGTCCGCACTGGCACCGATGCCCCAAACCAAGGCTTGTAACTCGGGAAGCAGGGGGTCTCTGAGGCAGAAACCAATGTGGTTCTGCTCAGGGGACCCCCTGCTCCCGCACACTATTATTAAAATTAACATTAATGCAGCTTCATTACCTTAGCGGATAGCCGCTAAGGCAATGAAGGGGTTAAGGCACATTAGCATGTTTATTGGTGACAATTGCCCCCAATAAACAACACACATCCCCCCACCCCCTAACACATACAGTACTGTAATGGGCAAAATTACTATTATCCACATATGGATAATAATGCATTTGCCCATTTTAAATACATATAAATTACAATAAATACAGTCAATATATATTACACTTACCTTTTACAGGCACCCACGATGAAGGCCGTCTTCATCCTCATCTTCATCCTGCCCATGCCCCCTCCGTTGCTGCAAGACATACACAAGAATCAAAACATCCAATGTAATGTCCCCTAACCCCTTAATTACCATAGCGGTTATTAACCGCTACCGGCATTAAGGGGTTAACCCACCCTCACCCACCACTCGGGAGGCCTACATACCCACCCCGTGAGGCCTAACCACCCTCACCCACTACCCAGCCGGGGAGCCTACCCACACACCCTTGGGGCCAATACCCCCTCCCCCCACCCCTAGTACCCACAATAAAAACAATACACTGCCCCAAAATAAACATAATTCTATTTATTAAATACATAACCCACCCCTTGTGCTCCCCATAAATACATGATTTGTTCTTTTACATACAGGGTTCATACCCCAGGCCCACGCGAGTCCCCGGTGGGCCCGATGGGTCACCTCACAGACCTACAGGTTACCAGCAACTTGTTTCATACAGGTTCTGGAGGCCTGTTGGTGGGTCCCGCCAGGCGCCATGGCCCACCAGGTGGTCTCCGCGGGTCACCGTGGGCCACAATTGGGTCCCCACGGTAGGCCCGCAGATGTCTGGGAGCCCCGGGTCAGACCCACAGGTGTCTGAGGTGCCTCGGGTGGTTCCCACGGGGCTCTGGGGACCCACGGGTGCTCACTACGGGTCCGCGGTGCCCCACGGTATTTTGTCATTGTTGTGAATAATGTAATTTGTATTTAGTGACAGGTTTTTTGTAATGGCTTATTTCTGGTAGTTAGATTAGAATGATGGTGGTTACTTTAAATTAGAATTATTTTGGCAATGGTTTGGCTTTAGGAATTGAATAGGGAATTGTATAATTGATTTGTATTGTATTTTAATTGTTTGAGGAAATGGATTAATTGATTGATGCTAATTGTATTTATGTTGGTTAGTTTCTAATTGATTTTCAGGATGGCATTGGTGGTTAAGGGACATTGTTCATAGTGTATTTTATCTACTATATATTTCTGAAAGCACTGTATGTCTGCGTCCCTAGCGGCAATCTCATTGGTCCCTTGGCCTGCCCACCCCCGCACCTTTCATTGGCCTCACACACTCACACCACCCCCTTGGCCCGCCCCCGCACCTCTCATTGGCCTGAGGCGGAGTGACGGGCCCAAAAAAAAAAACACACACACACACACAGACTCACTCTCCCCCGTCAGTTGGACCGCAGCTCACCTTCCACACCACCCCCCACCCCCCCCCCCTCCTCTCCCGGTGCCCCTCACTCTCTCCCCCCACCTCACCCAAATCCGCGACCCGGGCCTCCTGCTCTCCCCCTCACGTGCGCCGCTACCGGAGAGGGGAAGCGCGGCCCGGGCCTCCTGCTCTCCCCCTCACGTGCGCCGCTACCGGAGAGGGGAAGCGAGGCGCGGGACTCCTCCTCACGTGCACCGGCTCCCGCCAGCTTCCCGAACTCACCTCCTGCCCCAGCCAGATGCCACGGGGTCAAGGTAAGTCACCCACGGTCTCCCACCCACGCACCCACCCAGTCACCCACATACCCACTCACCCACCCAGTCACTTTCACCCAGTCACCCACCCAGTCACCCACACACCCACTCAGTCACCCACTCACTCAGTCACCCACCCACTCAGTAACCCACCCACCCACTCACTTAGTCAACCCACCCGACCCAAAGTCACCCACCCACCCACCGACCCAAAGTCATCCACCCACCGACCCAAGTCACCCACCCACCGACCCAACTCACCCACCCAACCACCGACCCAAAGTCACCCACCGACCCAAAGTCACCCACCCACCGACCCAAAGTCAAACCGACCCAAAGTCACCCACCGAACCAAAGTCACCCACCCACCGACCCAAACTCACCCACCCACCCACCGACCCAAACTCACCCACCCACCCACCGACCCAAAGTCAAAAACCCACCTACCAAACCCAAAGTCACCCCCCACCCACCCACCGACCCAAAGTCACCCACCCCCCACCGACCAAAGTCACCCACCCACGCCACCGACCAAAGTCACCGTCACCCACCGACCCAACTCACCCACCCAACCACCGACCCAAAGTCACCCACCGACCCAAAGTCACCCACCCACCGACCCAAAGTCAAACCGACCCAAAGTCACCCACCCACCAACCCAAAGTCACACACCCACCGACCCAAAGTCACCCACCCACCAACCCAAAGTCAAACCGACCCAATGTCAACCACCCACCGACCCAAAGTCACCCACCCACCGACCCAAAGTCACCCACCCACACACCCAAACTCAAACCGACCCACCCACCCAAACTCAAACCGACCCAAACTCACCCACCCAGTCACCGACCCAAAGTCACCCACCCACTCAATCACCAACCCACCCACCCACTCAGTCAAGTGTCAAACACACTCAGTCAACTCGGTCACCCACCTAGCTGTCAAGGGGGGGGGGAAGCCTAACCCTGTCGTACGCCCCCCCAAAATTACATCCCGGGCAACGCCGGGTCTCTCAGCTAGTTATTACATATATTTTGCATAGTGTTACATGATGCACAGATTAATTGCATCATGTAAACACTCAATGCAATTGTGTGACAATTGTGTGACAATTGTGTGACATTTCATATACATTTGTGTAGCTGCTGATTTGTTGGTTTATATTTACTATTGCTGCAGGATTTATTTAACATGCAATGTGGTGATTTTAAGATTAACAATTCATGTTTTGATTTATGCATGTTTTATGTGTTTCATAATGGGCAAATAATATATTATCCATATAAAAGGTAAGTGTAATATGTTTTTACTGTATTTATTGTAGTTTATATGTATTTAAAATGGGCAAATGCATTATTATCCATATGTGGATAATAGTAATTTTGCCCATTACAGTACTGTATGTGTTAGGGGGGGGGGGGATGTGTGTTGTTTATTGGGGGCAATTGTCCCCAATAAACATGCTAATGTGCCTTAACCCCTTCATTGCTTTAGCGGCTATCCGCTAAGGTAATGAAGCTGCATTAATTTTAATAATAGTGTGCGGGAGCAGGGGGTCCCCTGAGCTGAACCACATTCTGCCTCAGAGACCCCCTGCTTCCCGAGTTACAGGCCCTGGTTTGGGGCATCGGTGCCAGTGTGGACGCCATCTTCATAGAGCCCACGTCGCGTCTTGGACGCTATAAAGATGGCGGCGGCACTGGCACCCGATGCCCCATATCGGGGCCTGTAACTCAGGATGCAGGGGGTCTCTGAGGCAGAAATCAATGCGGTTCAGCTCACGGGGCCCCCCTGCTCCCGCCACTATTATTAAAAATACATTAAAGCAGCTTCATTACCATAGCGGATAGCCGCTACGTTAATGAATTATTATTTATTGTATGTGTTGTTTTATCTTAGTGTAGATGTGCGGGGGTCTCTCTCAGGAGATATAGGCCCCTTTATGGTGCCGGTATCCCCTGCAGAATTTAATGTCCCGGTCACGTGACGCGGGAGCTTTAAAGTGCAGGGGATACCGGCACCCCATAACGGGGCCTGTATCTCCTAAAGTAGGGGTCTCTCGGACCTGAAACCAATGCGTTTCAGGTCCTGAGACCCCTGCTCATGTACACTATTATTAAAATGTATTTATTTAGTGTACGATCGCCTGTAACAGCCTTGCATGGAGATGGCAATTTCCATGCAAATGTTACATGCGGCTTTTTTTCTTAGCAGGGGGAAAAAAAGCAACACGTACGCTGTGGCTGTTCTGAGCTATTTTGAGCAGTAGTTAAAAAATGGCCTCAAGGCCTTAGTGAATCGCGTCCCCAGCTTCACTTTTAACGAACCTGCTTTTTTGCCAAATCAGAACGCAAAGCCATTGAGCTTAGTGCATAGCCCCCATTAGTCAGAAAACAGTGTCTGATAATGTAAGAATCGAACACTTGATCAAAGCCACACCGGGGTCTACTGATGTGGGTGTGCATGGACTAATGACAAGAAGGAAATTGACTGCATAAATGTTACAAGCACGTGCATAATAAGCGTTAACACCAAAATCCTGGATCCAAAATAAAAGAACATGCAACCAATCAAACATGCAGAGAAGCAGCCGTAATGTATCAGAGGATGAGCTAATTCCAAATGCAAGTTAGTAATAATGAGAACAGTTCAAAATGTTGAAAAAAAGCATGAGCTCCTCCATCGACTGCAAATCCCATGCAAGAAGAATACAGTCCAGAAAATTCACAAAGTCCAATAATCACCAATTCAGAGATAAAGGTGTATCCTGTAAGAAATCCCTGGTATCAGAGGTAAGTGTAGAGTTCCCCCAGCCAAGCTCCCACTCCTACGCGTTTCGACGCTGGGTCTCCTACTGGGAGTGCTAGCATAACAGGAGAGCGCAGACTTTATATACATACGTTAATGGCGAGTTCTTTCGCGCCGATACACAGCGGATTCCACCTAGTTCAACAGCTGTTAACCAGGCCGTCCGTAAACTGCAGATTCAGTGTCCTCACG
Source organism: Ascaphus truei (assembly GCA_036426205.1). NCBI lineage: Eukaryota > Metazoa > Chordata > Amphibia > Anura > Ascaphidae > Ascaphus > Ascaphus truei. Next base: position 16,905 of record WSYH01010492.1, on the reverse strand, counting down.
AGCCGCATCGCCATTCCTCTACGTCATCACGTGCGAAGCGTCGTTGCCTTGGGGATGCACAATTGCACTCCGCGATGTAATCAGAAGCTTGTAAGTGGGGCTGCATCTCCTAGCAGAGTAAGGCTGCGGTCCCAGTCATGTCTGTGACACGTGCGCTCGGAGGCCATCATATTAATTGTCATCAAGTTTGGCGAGCATTCGGAACTGGACGGCTTCGTGGTATCTGAATATATCTTATTCATTGTATAACACCCTCTTTCTGGCCTCCCGCAGATCTAAAACAGCAATGGTATTGTGATTTTTTGCCCATTGGTACCGTACGTGGAATCTCATGTTGTGTCGAATTTTTTTAGAACATTTTCCACATGTGGCTACCAATCAATTGATGTTGATTTCATGATGAAAGATTTGTTTTAATTCCACACAGTTTTTTCTTCGCGGCTTTCCAATGGACAAACACTTATTCATCAATATTCCACAATCTGGCTCTAGTGTGTCCTACTATTTCATGAATTCACTTTTGTGTGCTTCATATCCTGATTTAAGAACTTGATCACTGTCCATCAAACCTGTGCTTTCATATTACTGATAACTGCTTCCCAGTGAGTTTTTGACGAGGAAGATTTACAATATTTTGTTATTTCTCACCAAAGTCAATCAATACATTTAAAAGCTTCAGAACTTTATTGTAGGATCAACCTTCTTTTCAAAATTTCCACGGCTTTCTTTGAAGCATTTCAACTAGCCTATCCTAATGGACTTTTATACATTTTTACATCTCTTATACTAAATTTAAATTTCTGTGTTTGAAGGCATTAGAAAGTAAGGACCTTTTTTTTGGCACTCTATCTATCAATAATGCTAATCGTCTATGAAGAATCCTGTTGCGAAGACGTTTAGCCATTTCCTGAATGTTGTGTATGTTTGATTAAAAATATTTGTAATAAAGCTGATAAGCACCCATAATAGCACGTGTTGCCCGTTGACGATCGTAGGGTTTGGGCCCGGATTAACGTTGTTACCCCCCAAATTGTCCAGCCCTCTAACCTCAGCCAGGGAGACCCGTGTTAACTGGGCTGATGCCCAGAACTGTGATTTAACCCTTTTTAGAAATACATGAACCTGCTATTCCCCTGTTCCCCATGGTTTAATTGTTTCTATCTGGATCATTGTCTTCATAACACACACACTGGGAACTTAAGGGGTTAATATTATAGCGTGCTGAATAAACAGGAGCCGTTTCCCGAAAAACTGTTAATTTGGGAACGGAGTGAGCCCGCACCCCTGATTCTTGGTGGACAGCCGCAGCGTAAAACCCCCAATAGGACACCCCGATTACAATATAACGTTTGTCATAAGGGGAACATCTATTTTTGACTAAAGTTCCTTCCTTTTGCAGTTTTTGAAATGTACAGGCAGAATCAATTGTCTTGCCTGCCCCCCCTTTGTAATGCATGAGGACCAAATGTTGTTGACATACCTATGATCTAGTTACTGTGTTCTGCAAAGCAGGACAGCTTGCTAAATTTACATGCCCTGATCAAAGGGTAATTACCTAATTGGTTATGCGGGAGCCCCAGGCCGTTTTGGGTGGTGAGCGTAAAAATCACACTTCCACACCCAGGTTTCATGCTGAGTGAAAATGACAAATGGTCCTCCCCTGCTTCAAAGGGTTTAATTGAATGGGTGGCTACCCATGAGGAAATTCCGATGATGACCTTCTAATATAAAATATATGAATGTCCTTGGGCGAACATGCTAAGATTACATATGTGTGTTCGTGGGATGTAAGCCCCACCTTATAAGTCCTAAACACTTGAGAGCTCCCATCTACTAAGAGCCATATATGAATATCTCCCTTAAAGTTTATATTAACCACTGTATTGTTTGGTCTCTCTGGGATCGTCAGGTGTTACGGAATGTATTAATATGTCTCCCTGCCTGTAATACTGAACTGAGTTATTAAGTAGCTAGGTATTTACAGCAGATATGGAATTTTTGTTCCATTCTGCTATGGGTATAGCAGGAAACACAATCCTGCTGGATTTCAAAAGAAAACCGATTGGAAAAAGACAGGGGCACCAGCAAAGCAGAACAAAAAATAAAGAACATCCAAAGAGCGTGTGCCCCATTAAAAAAATGATTTAATTGATTGCCAGCAATGGTTACAACCAACATTATGGGGTGACAGGCCCCCCCACCAACGTTTTCAGCGTAAGCGTCTTTTCAAGAAAAAGAGCTACGCTCGAAATGCGTGGTGGGGGGGCCCTGTACCCCGAAAAAAAAAAAAAAAAAAAAAAAAAAAAAAAAAAAGGTTGTTGTAACCCTTTCTGCAATCCATTAAATCATTTTTTTTAATGGTGCACACGCTCTTTGATGTTCTTTTATTTTTTTGTTCCGCTTTGCTGGTGCCTGCTTTTCAATCTTTTTCCTCCGTTGCTATCATGCTGAAAAATCAAGAAAGCACACACCCCCCTGCTGTGTATAAAGCTGGACATCTGGATCAACACATCTCATCAAGTAGTCATTTTCATTCAAATTTGCTCCCATACCGATATAATTATGCTGGGTCACTATATTGTAGGTCCCTTACTACAGCCTGTGGACCGAGTCCACACATCGGTTTATTTTGGAGCTGTGAGTGTTATAAATGCCTGGGATTTACATCAGTCCAACCACTGTGGAGTATACAGTGCGGATTCTACAATCAAGTTTATTTTGAACCTTGGGTTTGTCTAGTTGAGCACCACACAACACCTACTACATTTTGGATTTATAAAGCCTGGGGATCAAGGCTAAATTGCTTAATTCTTATGCTTGGCCATGACCAAAGTACTGCCAGTTGAATTGTGACATTTAACATGAAACAATGGAAGTCCAAAATCCTTCAAAGCTTCACAGGGACTTTTGCTAGACGGGGCTCTGCGCCGTGAGTAAAGAGCAGGGGTTAAAATGATATATAAGTCAGAGTCACCCCTTCCATGTCTTCATGTATTGGGTCTTCAGCATGAGTCTTCATTCATCATGGCTGCATGTATTGGCTGTGATGTCCTCTGAAAATATGGGAAGAAATGGCCCAGTCGTATCCTGATGGCCTTCTTTCATAATCTTAATTAATGTCCTTATTTTGCTGTTATTTGGTACATTGTTGCGTGTTCACCTTTATCAAGGAATAAATTATATTTTGGATCATATCTAAGTCTCGTCCATTTCCAAACCCAGGTATATATATTTTTAGTTAAATTCAGGGCCTTTCCACGCTACCGTGACATTTTTACCTAAGCTTGCATCAGCCCCTCTTGGTCCCAAAACTCTACCAATCTTTCGTACTTGCTAGTCCAAGGTCGTCAGACTTTTTGAAAAGTGTCCATTTTGATTTTTGTTTGATTGGTGGACAAATTGTGTAGATTTTATCTATGAACATTTTTGAAGTTATGCCACCGGTTTTATTCAATTAAATCAAAACAAGGGATCCAGCACACTCTTATTAAAGAAAAGCAAAGAGTCACGGAATAACCAAAATGTTAGCGGTAATAATAGAACATAGGTATCCACACAAATATGAAATGCTACATGACTATAAATGCCGAATATATGATCTAAAGCACAAGAGTAGGGGGGGAGAGACACAGGGAAGGGGATGGGGGAAAAACACTAAAGGAAAAACTGCAAAAACAAATAATCATAAATAAGACAATGGGGAGGGTAAGAGGGGCAACGTTTCAGGGTAACAACCCTTTCCTCCAGGCCCGTACCCTTGGGTTCCCACCGGAACCACAAGGTACCTGTTTTTTTCAGTGTAGAATCTCTAAGCAAATTGGCAGAGGTGATTTAACAATGCCAAATTATGATGCCTGGAAAGTCTTTTGTAAGTCCTGGTGTTTCACCTTCTGATTTGCAAACCAACATTACACTTGCACAACGGCATCGAACCAAATGCACCAAATTATTGCTTAAATTCCAATACAATCCAACATCAACACAACTTTTTAAAAAAGTTTTGTATAGTCCCAGCAGCCTTGCTTCTCAATTCAATCAAATCGGGGAAAATTGATGAAAAGTTAATAATGCAGATAAGATCTTGTTTGGCTTTTAGCTACTGCCTGACTTTGGCACTATTGCTAAGCCTTGCGTTTACAAGCACTCCTAAATCCTTCTCCATCAAGGATTCCCCTAATGTATCCCCATTTATTTGTAGTCGCCTTTTTTTCCTTGGCATTCCCAAAGAATAACCTTACTTTTATCTTTTTAAACCTCATTTGCATTTCCGGCCCAAGTTTCATGTCTCTCACATGTCCTTCTGGAGAGAAACTACATCCTGCTCTGATTCTATTACCTTACAACAATTTGTACATCAGAAAGATGGAGACTTTGCTGTCGATGCCAACCTCAAGGTCATGCAGAAACAAGTTAAGAATGCAGGGGTCCAGTACTGATTTCCCTGATGTACCAACTCACTACCAAAAGCCCCCCTGAAATGTTCCATTTATGACAACCCTCTATTGTCTAATCTTTCCCCCAGGTTTTTAAATCCGGTGCATACATGTGGTTTTATAATAATGTGTTTTATTTTGACATCACCTCTCTGTGTGGACCTGTATCAAACCTTTGGGCAAAATCTAAGTAGAACCACATCAACGTGCATTACCACCCTGGTCTAAATTCCTACTTTACCCATCCTCAAAGAAACAATAAGTTAGTTTGGCATGAATCTATCCTTCATAAATCCATGCTGACTATTTTCTAATTAATGTTGTGTTGCCGTAGGTATTCCTGAAATTATCCTTTTTTAACCCTTCAAGTACCCAGTAGCTTCCCCACTTTGAAGTTCAGTCCAGTGTGATCTAGCTCCCTTTTTAAATATAGGCACCACATCTGCTTTACTGCCATCTTGTGGTTCTGACCTGTGGAAATGGAGTCCTTGAATATTAAATAGAAGACTGGTTTGGCTAGTACTTACTGAAACCTTAACTCCTTAGACCTTGGATGTTGCCATCGGGACCATTAGGGATTTTTCTTTTGTTTGATCCTCTGGCGATTAATATTCTGTTATGTAATCCCTATCGGGGCCATGGTGCCTTATTACTTTATTTTATCAAGCCCCGCCTATAACTTTCTTCCTCCGTTGACCAATTGTTCGTTAATATATGTTGCTGTTATGCTCTTCTTGTTAACGCTTGCCTTTGCCCACGAGCAACATGACCCTGTACTGAGGTGGGGAAGTAGTAAACCACACATTCACCCACAGCATCGAAAGCGTGCCTAGCAGGCGGATTGTCAACGTAGCCGGTCCTGGGTTGGGCGAGAGTGGGTTAATTGATCTTGCCAATTGAAGGTCTTGGGATGGAGAGGTTCAACTATCAAGTCTGTTAGCGTTGGGTCTGGGTTGGGAAGGGTCAGAAATTGTGGAAGTCGTTATAGCTTTGTGGGTCTGGGATGGAGAGGTTAGAATCGTGAGGTCCGTATAGTTGTGGTTCTGGGTGTTGAGATATCCACAATGGCTAGGGTAAGAGCCGGGTCATTATCCATAGAGGTTTCCAATGTCGAGCTCGGTCGGTACACTAAGTTTAAAACTGCAAGGTAACGACAAGGACAGGGCAGCAATTGACGTATGAGCCTCAAGTCTACAAGAGGTTATGCGCACAATGACTGGGCACTACCGGAAACCAGTCAGCAAGGGGAGGCATAGAGTATCATGGCCTCCGTGGAGAAAGGATGGCTGCAAGAAACAAATGGGCTAATTAATACGTGCCACGCAGCTGGGGAGTGTTGCACGTTGTCCCTGTCTGCGCCTGCGTATGATAAGAGCGGGGTGCGGCTGAGGGGGCTGAGCATCTCCATTGCACACTAGATAACTGCGTGTGCTCTCTGTAATCAGCGCGGGGGTGCGCGCACGCGCTGTGCCAGAAGCGGAGGTCTGAGATAAACCGGTCGGAGGGAACACGTGTCTTACCTCAGACTCAGATTCCTTACTGTAACCCCCTCCCTTTAGGATCGGCCTCCCCAATGCGATTCCCCATAAGGCTGGTTCGGAAACCTGCATAGAAGTCTCTTTAACAAGGGCCGGGAGCAATGGATATTTCTGTACTGAGACGGCAACCAACTCTGTGCTGCAATGCTTTAGTGCCCATCCAGCGCATCAGGTCATGGGGATCCCCACTAGTGAGTTTCTTTAGACTTAAGCGTAACTGCTCCTCCAAGACCTTTCCACACTAGTAGTAAAGATGCGCGCATTCCTCAAAAGATCCCCTGATTCACTAGTGGTCTCCCTCTGAGCTCTCACTCTCCTCAAAAAAAAAAAAACGTGGATCACGGGGTAATTAACGAACTGCAAACAAAAGAAAGCTCAAAAAAGGGAAAAAAGCAAATTATAACGATAATAACCTTTATAGTAACCTTAAAAATGACATGCTACCAAAAATTACATAAAATAAGGGTTCACATGAACCCACACTCTCACAGATGCAGAGTATCACCTGAATAAAAAAGTCCCATAGCCTAATGTTGTTAAAAAGTCCCTGGGATAATGGTCAGATTTACCACGCTGACATTGAGTGTAAAACAGGACCAGCACTTCATGAAGGTGAGGGAGGAACACCGCGCATCTCTCGGCTCCCGTCGTCACGCCGCTCTGCAACACTGCGTGATGACGTCACCTCTATGCGTTTCCGTGTCATGTGACGCTTCTTCATGCGGTAATGACTAACCCAACACTCCCATATCTGCTCTTAAGATAAATCGCCAGACAGACAATTTCCCCTGCCACTGGGATCTGCCATAAGATGTTACATGAACTTTCATCAGTTTCTACAATCACCTGGTATTCATTACTATAAACAATTATTGCCTATTGAAACTATTCCTCTAGTAACATTATCCCGTTATAATAATAATTAATTAATATGTGCTTGTATGTTACCATGTATCCTATTAAATAGTACATAAATATTAATAATTAATATTTAGGAATGCAAGCAAATTGTTTTATAGTACATAACAACCACATAAATACAAAGTCATAAATTAATAACTAACTAAAACAATACATAATCATAAGCACAACTAAACTCACAACTTGCTGTTAAAACATAACACATTAAAAAGAAGAATCTTGCAAAAAGATACACATGAAAATTAATAAAGAAAAAAATGAAATACTAGGTAAGGCAACACCAAATATAATAGAACATTAAACAACATATAATATATGTTTATATTTATTTTCGGGACGCAATTAATTTAATTTCATTTAAGTTTCAGTTCTACGAGTCTCATTGAGTCCCCCTGGGGCTTGCCCCCCAAATAAATATCCAGATTGCTCTCTTTGCAAAGCGTTTTAGATCTCGATCTCCCCTTCCTGGGGTCCTGTCACTACTTCAATCCCCCTAAAATGGTAATCCATTACTTATAAAAAGGTATCTTGATAAAGGAAGAAAGATTCATAATCTATCCCAACATTTTTTAACCCATCACCAAGGCAAAAGCAATGGATTATTTAACTTTTTTTTCTTTATTAATTTTCATGTGTATCTTTTTGCAAGATTCATTCTTTTTTAATGTGTAGTGGTTAGACGTCAATCACTCATGGAGACGCCGTGACTAGGAAGCTCTAGAGACTGCGTTGGTTCCTCCTTCCCTCACCTTGCATGAAGTGCGGTCCTATTCCACTCAATGTAACATGTGGTACATCTGACCATATCCCAGACTTTTTAACATCAATTAGACCTATGTGCTTGTGATTCAGGGTAGTAACTCCTGGCAACTGTGGAGAGTGTGAGAGTTGTGAGAGTGGGGAGAGTGTGAGAGTGGGTAGAGTGTGGGTTCGTGTGAACCCGTTATTTTATGTAATGTTTTGCAGCATGTAATTTTTAAAGGTTACGATAAAGGTTACTTCCACACTAGAACACAATACCTTAGGAAGATTTTCACAGGAGAGGCTATAGCAGTAACTTGTGTTTAATAGGGGGGTTTGTTAATTAGTCTTGGCTGTAACCAGAGAACCTGTTGATACCCAAACCTAAGTAGGAGGCCACAACTAAATCAGGTTTGTGATTACAATTTAAATCAACAGTGGCCCGACCTGAGGAGGATCTGGCTAAACACTGGCAGTTAATGGATGGAGAAAGCCCTGCAGAAAGCGCCTAGGGCATGTATGCAACTAGCCGCAGATCCCTAATCTGCGTATCGTTGGTCCAGGCCATTAGTGCCCTTTTTCCTCAGGTCGGGGCCACCTTTCTGTCCAGTTTCAAGAAGACAAGATATCGTTTAAATGCGAGCGCTCAGGCATGCAAATTCATGCTCAGACGAAACATTCACTGAGTACAACTTAGGACACGTACTTCCAATGATTTTTAATTTTGTCAACTGTAAAGGTAAAAGGCATAGTTTTACAACCATTTGTCCTTCCCTTGTGACCTTGTCTATATTGGATACCCCAAAGGAGTACGTTTAGGATCTTGGAAGCACAGTCGTAACATCAAGAATGCACAAGGGACCTAGATTCTTAAAAAAATAACGTCAGTGCTAGGCACTTTTTTTAACAGCACATGGGGTCTGGACCCTTCTGTCCTTTCTTATGCGTTCGCCTTTGACAAGGGTCTCACCCTAGGCATCCGGGGTTGGTGATCTGGATGTGGGCCTGTGAGACGGGAATGCAGGTGGGATAGTCCCTTGGGGACCCGGATGCCTGCTGGCCTCAATGATAATTTGGGTCGCCATGTTGTTTTTGTGACCTGTATAGTAGTATATTGCTAACTTTCCCCCCCTTTTTTTATTCTCTTCTACCTCTTGGTGATTTTTTTAATTTTTCCAACTAGTTGGTACAATCTCTGAATGAAATGATCCTGGGGCAGAAGTATTATCCAAGAACTCTCTTCACAACTTGATCCCTCCCTGTGCACTCTGGATTTAGTGGAAACTCAGATATCCTTTTATGACATCCACACACTTGATCTGGAGGATATGACACTACTCTAACCGATGTACCTCGTGCTTTGGGAACAATTACAAGCCTCCTCTGATCACATATATTAACACAATGTGGTGTTTGCCATGATGATAACATCTCCTTAGAAAACATCTTTTGCTCATTCTTACGAAATGGTAGACTGTGGAATTCAATGTAGCCATTGCTATAGTATTGACAACATGGATACCCTGTTACACAAGTGCAACTTTAGGCTGCGGTCCCGTCACTGCCACACGCACGTCTCGCGTGCCTGTGCTTGTAAGCACCGCCGGCCTTCAATGGGGAAGGGCGCCCAGTACGCACCTCACAGCGAGGTAGCACGCCGCTCCGTGCGGCAGGGTTTTTTGTAAACTCGATGAATTGAGTTTAACTTGCTGACGGTGTGGCGTGGCCACGCCCCCACCGCGGTTCCACGCCAATTGAGGGAACCAAGCCGCGTGACGTAATGGGGCACTCCGCCGCAAATCCCCCGTACGTCATGCCCCCTTCCGTCGCAAGCTCCCTCTCCCCTCAGTACCGCAGCATCGCGTTGCGTCTGTGCATTGCTCCTGCCCCCCCGCCCCGCCGCAGCGCACGTTGTCACAGACATGTACTGGGACCGCAGCCTTACTCTGCTAGGAGAATGCAGCCGCCCAATGACAAGCTTCTGATTTACATCGGCCAGTTCAATTGTGCATCCCCAATGCAAACGACGGCTTCGCCACGTGATGACCGTAGAGGAATGGCATGCGGGCTCGTAGGGACAACTGAAATCTGCAGTTTACGGACGGCTGGTTTAACAGCTGTTGAACTAGTTGGAATCCGCTGTGGTTATCGGCGCGCGAAGAACCTCGCCATACGTTGTATATAAAGTCTGCGCTCTCCTTTATGCCTAGCCTCCCAGTAGGAGCCAGCGTCGAAACGCGTAGAGTTGGGAGCTTGGCTGGGGGACCCTTGCCTTACCGTCTGATACCAGTGATTTCTTACAGTGATAACACCTTTATTTCTGGTGATTGGGATGTTTGACTTTGTGAATTTTCTGGACTTATTCTTCTTGCATGGGATTTTGCATCGTCTTGGAGGAGCTCATGCTTTTTTTCATTACACTTTTGACTGTTCTCATTATTCTAACTAATGTAGCGTCCATGAAAATGGCTACAGTCATCTCTCCCTGCTGACCGTGAGGCCTGGTAAGTTGTTGGGCATGCCAGCAGTAATGATGGAGTTTGCCCTCCAACCCCTGGTGATGGCGCCCTATTTATGGATTGGAGTGGTCATGAACTCCTGACTTCCATGGTTAGTGATGTCAGAGTTATGCCAGCCCCCAGAGTAATTAAGCACAGCACTGATCAAAAAGTTAGTTGTTGCTGTGAGTTCCTGTTGCAGTGCTGCTTCTGTCAGTAGATGGACCATGGGGTCTCAACATGTTGCAGTAGTCTAATGCAGGACTGTGAGTCTGTTAGCAACAAAGCAGACAGAGACAAGTCGCCTGGGAGAACTGTTGACCCAGGGACCCTGGCCAGGCCGAGATCCCCTGCGGGGATAGGGACCCCCATTAGGTGAAGTCGTACCTTTTCAGAGGGAAGCCTGGAAGATGGAGGGCTAGAAGTACACCCCATTGTTGAGGGCAGCTAGCCCACCTCAAGCAATAAAGAGGCCTTATTTTCAACACCCCTTCGTGTACATGTGTGGAGTGAATGTACAGAGGGGAGCACCACATAACCTCGATATGGTGGACCGAGGGACCCCTTGTGTCTCTGCGTGACGCATGCCAATGACTATGTGTATGATGGTGGCTGCACTGGACTAGGGAGGACTAGCCACTACCCCTCAGCTGCCTGTTCGGCACGGGTTCTCCCCAAACACAAGCGCATCATCGGGAGACTCAGAGCCCTGTTCCAACAGGGGCACGCACCAACCTATTACACTGTATGGGGGACTCGGTTAACCACATGGGCCAATGTGAGATGGGTGGTCAGGCCTGGGCCAGAAATACCTTACCTAACTTGCATTTCGGTAATTACTCATCCTCTGTATACATTACGGACGCTGTCTCCTGCGGTGTTGATTGTGTTTGCAGTTCTTTTATTTATGTGCATCCAGGCATTTTGGTGTTAACCTTCTTATTATGCACGTGCTTGTAACCATTTAGCAGTTCACTTCCCCTTCTTGTCATTTATCTGCACCCCACATCAGTAGACCCCCGTGTGGGGTTCTGATCAAGTGTTCTGATTCTACATTAATCAACACTGTTTATAGCTTTTCTGACTCATAGGGGGCTATGCACTAAGCTCATGGCTTTGCGTTCTGATTTGGCAAAAAAGCAGGTTCGTTAAAAAGTGAGGCCGGGACGCGATTCACTAAGGCTTGAGTGCCATTTTTTAACGTACCTGCTCAAAATAGCTCAGAACAGCCCACGTACGTGTTGCTCTTTTTTCCCCCTGCTAGCGTTCTGAACCTTTCCGTACGCTAGCTGATAGAAAAAAAGCCGCATAACATTTGCATGGAGATTTGCCATCTCCATGCAAGGCTGTTCAGGCGATCGTACACAAATAAATACATTTTAATAATAGTGGTACATGAGCAGGGGGTCTTCATGACCGAAACGCATTGGTTTTCAGGTCCGAGGACCCCCTACTTCAGGAGATCAGGCCCGCCGGTCCCCTGCACTTTTAAAGCTCCCGCGTCACGTGACCGGACATTTAAATTCTGCAAGGGGATACCGGCACCCCATAAAGGGGCCTATCTCCTGAGAGAGAACCCCCTGCACATCTACACTAGTATTAAACACACATAACAATAAATATAATTCATTAACGTAGCGGCTATCCGCTATGGTAATGAAGCTGCTTTAATGTATTTTTAATAATAGTGTGCGGGAGCATGGGGGTCCCCTGAGCTGAACCGCATTGATTTCTGCCTAAGAGACCCGCTTCCCGAGTTACAGCCCCGTATGGTGCATTCGGGTGCCAGTTGCCGCCGCCATCTTATAGCGTCCAGACGCGACTTGGGCTCTATAAAGATGGCGTCCGCACTGGCACCGATGCCCCCAAACACGGCTTGTAAACTCGGGAAGCGGGGTCTCTGAGGCAGAAACCAATTGGTTCTGCTCAGGGGACCCCCTGCCCCGCACACTATTATAAATTAACATTAAATGCAGCTTCATTACCTTAGCGGATAGCCGCTAAGGCCATGAAGGGGTTAGGGCACATAGCATGTTTATTGGTGACAAATTGCCCCCAATAAACAACACACACCCCCCACCCCCTAACACCTACAGTACTGTAATGGGCAAAATTACTATTATCCACATATGGATAATATGCATTGCCCATTTTAAATACTATAAGTTACAATAAACAGTCAATATATTTACACTTACCTTTTACAGGCACCCACGATGAAGGCCGTCTTCATCCTCATCTTCATCCTGCCCATGCCCCTCCGTTGCTGCAATCACATACACAAGAATCAAAACATCCAATGTATGTCCCCTAACCCCTTAATTACCATAGCGTTATTAACCGCTACCTGCATTAAGGGTTTAACCCCCACCTCACCCACCACTCGGGAGGCCTACATACCCACCCCGTGAGGCCTAACCACCCTCACCCACTACCCAGCCGGGGAGCCTACCCCACACACACTTGGGGCCAATACCCCCTCCCCCACCCCTAGTACCCACAATAAAAACAATCACTGCCCGCAAAATAAACATAATTCTATTTATTAATACATAACCCACCCCACCCCTTGTGCTCCCCATAATACATGATTTGTTCTTTTACTAGGTTCAATACCCCAGGCCCACGCGAGTCCCCGGTGGCCCGATGGGTCACCTCACAGACCTACAGTTACCAGCAACTTGTTTCATACAGGTTTTTTTGGAGGCCTGTTGGTGGGTCCCCCCGCCAGGCGCCATGGTCCCACCAGTGGTCTCCGCGGGTCACCGTGGGCCCACAATTGGGTCCCCACGGTAGGCCCGCAGATGTCTGGGAGCCCCGTCAGACCCACAGGTGTCGGAGGTGCCTCGGGTGGTTCCCACGGGGGGGCTTGGGGACCCACGGGTGCTCACTACGGGTCCGCGTTGCCCCACGGTATTTTGTCATTGTGTGGAATAATGTAATTTGTATTTAGTGACAGTTTTTTGTAATGGCTTTTTTCTGGTAGTTATTAGAATGATGGTGGTTACTTTAAATTAGAATTATTTTGGCAATGGTTGGCTTTAGATTGAATAGGGATTGTATAATTGATTTGTATTGTATTTTATTGTTTGAGGAAATGGATTATTGATTGATGCTAATTGTATTTATGTTGTTAGTTTCTAATTGATTTTCAGGATGGCATTGGTGTTAAGGGACATTGTTCATAGTGTATTTATCTACTATATATTTCTGAAAGCACTGTAGTCTGCGTCCCTAGCGGCAATTCCTTGGTCCCTTGGCCTTCCCACCCCCGCACCTTTCATTGGCCTCACACACTCACACCACCCCCTTGGCCCGCCCCCGCACCTCTCATTGGCCTGAGGCGGAGTGACGGGCCCAAAAAAAAAAACACACACACACACACAGACTCACTCTCCCCCGTCAGTTGGACCGCAGCTCACCTTCCACACACACCCCCCCCCCCCCCCCTCCGATCCCGTTGCCCTCACTCTCTCCCCCCACTCACCCAAATCCGCGACCGGGCCTCCTGCTCTCCTCCCCCTCCGTGCGCCGCTACCGGAGAGGGGAAGCGCGGCCCGGGCCCCTGCCTCCTCCCCCTCACGTGCGCCGCTACCGGAGAGGGGAAGCGAGGCGCGGGACTCCTCCTCACGTGCACCGGCTCCCGCCAGCTTCCCGAACTCACCTCCTGCCCCAGCCAGATGCCACGGGGTCAAGTAGTCACCCACGGTCTCCCCACCCACGCACCCACCCATCACCCACATACCCACTCACCCACCCAGTCACTTTCACCCAGTCACCCACCCAGTCACCCACACACCCCTCAGTCACCCACTCACTCAGTCACCCACCCACTCAGTAACCCACCACCCACCCACCACTTAGTCAACCCACCCGACCCAAAGTCACCCACCCACCCACCGACCCAAAGTCATCCACCCACCGACCCAAGTCACCCACCCACCGACCCAACTCACCCACCCAACCACCACCCAAAGTCACCCACCGACCCAAAGTCACCCACCCACCGACCCAAAGTCAAACCGACCCAAAGTCACCCACCGAACCAAAGTCACCCACCCACCGACCCAAACTCACCACCCACCCACCGACCCAACTCACCCACCCACCACCCCCAAAGTCCAAAACCCACACCTACACAAACCCAAAGTCACCCACCCACCCACCAACCCAAAGTCAACCCACCCACCGACCCAAAGTCACCCACCCACCCACCGACCCAAGTCACCCACCCACCGACCCCACTCACCCACCCAACCACCGACCCAAAGTCACCCACCGACCCAAAGTCACCCACCCACCGACCCAAGTCAAACCGACCCAAAGTCACCCACCCACCAACCCAAAGTCACACACCCCCGACCCAAAGTCACCCACCCACCAACCCAAAGTCAAACCGACCCAATTCAACCACCCCCGACCCAAAGTCACCCACCCACCGACCAAAGTCCCCACCCACACACCCAAACTCAAACCGACCCACCCACCCAACTCAAACCGACCCAAACTCACCCACCCAGTTCACCGACCCAAAGTCACCCACCCACTCAATCACCAACCCACCCACCCCCACTCAGTCAAGTGTCCAAACACACTCAGTCACTCGGGTCACCCACCTAGCGTCAAGGGTGGGGGGAAGCCTAACCCTGTCGTACGCCCCCCAAAATTACATCCGGGCAACGCCGGGTCTCTCAGCTAGTTATACATTTAATATTTTGCATAGTGTTACATGATGCACAGATTAATTGCATCATGTAAACACTCAATCAATTGTTGACAATTGTGTGACAATTGTGTGACATTTCATATACATTTGTGTAGGCTGCTGATTTGTTGGTTTATATTTACTATTGCTGCAGGATTTATTAACATGCAATGTGGTGATTTTAAGATTAACAATCATGTTTGATTTATGCATGTTTTATGTGTTTCATAATGGGCAAATAATATATATCCATATAAAAGTAAGTGTATATGTTTTTAGTATTTATTGTAGTTTATATTATTTAAAATGGGCAAATGCATTATTATCCTATGTGGATAATAGTAATTTTGCCCATTACAGTACTGTATGTGTTAGGGGGGGGGGGATGTGTGTTGTTTATTGGGGGCAATTGTCCCCAATAACATGCTAATGTGCCTTAAACCCCTTCATTGCTTTAGCGGCTATCCGCAAGGTAATGAACTGCATTAATTTTAATAATAGTGTGCGGGACAGGGGGTCCCTGACTGAACCACATTCTGCCTCAGAACCCCCTGCTTCCCGAGTTACAGGCCCTGGTTTGGGGCATCGGTGCCAGTGTGGACGCCATCTTCATAGAGCCCACGTCGCGTCTTGGACGCTATAAAGATGGCGGCGGCACTGGCACCCGATGCCCCATATCGGGGCCTGTAACTCAGGATGCAGGGGGTCTCTGAGGCAGAAATCAATGCGGTTCAGCTCAGGGGCCCCCCTGCTCCCGCACACTATTATTAAAAATACATTAAAGCAGCTTCATTACCATAGCGGATAGCCGCTACGTTAATGAATTATTATTTATTGTATGTGTTGTTTTATCTTAGTGTAGATGTGCGGGGGTCTCTCTCAGGAGATATAGGCCCCTTTATGGTGCCGGTATCCCCTGCAGAATTTAATGTCCCGGTCACGTGACGCGGGAGCTTTAAAGTGCAGGGGATACCGGCACCCCATAACGGGGCCTGTACTCCTAAAGTAGGGGTCTCTCGGACCTGAAACCAATGCGTTTCGGGTCCTGAGACCCCTGCTCATGTACACTATTATTAAAATGTATTTATTTAGTGTACGATCGCCTGTAACAGCCTTGCATGGAGATGGCAATTTCCATGCAAATGTTACATGCGGCTTTTTTTCTTAGCAGGGGGAAAAAAAGCAACACGTACGCTGTGGCTGTTCTGAGCTATTTTGAGCAGTACGTTAAAAAATGGCCTCAAGGCCTTAGTGAATCGCGTCCCCAGCTTCACTTTTAACGACCTGCTTTTTTGCCAAATCAGAACGCAAAGCCATTGAGCTTAGTGCATAGCCCCCATTAGTCAGAAAACAGTGTCTGATAATGTAAGAATCGAACACTTGATCAAAGCCACACCGGGGTCTACTGATGTGGGTGTGCATGGACTAATGACAAGAAGGAAATTGACTGCATAAATGTTACAAGCACGTGCATAATAAGCGTTAACACCAAAATCCTGGATCCAAAATAAAAGAACATGCAACACAATCAAACATGCAGAGAAGCAGCCGTAATGTACAGAGGATGAGCTAATTCCAAATGCAAGTTAGTAATAATGAGAACAGTTCAAAATGTTGAAAAAAAGCATGAGCTCCTCCATCGACTGCAAATCCCATGCAAGAAGAATACAGTCCAGAAAATTCACAAAGTCCAATAATCACCAATTCAGAGATAAAGGTGTATCCTGTAAGAAATCCCTGGTATCAGAGGTAAGGTAAGAGGTCCCCCAGCCAAGCTCCCACTCCTACGCGTTTCGACGCTGGGTCTCCTACTGGGAGTGCTAGCATAACAGGAGAGCGCAGACTTTATATACATACGTTAATGGCGAGTTCTTTCGCGCCGATACACAGCGGATTCCACCTAGTTCAACAGCTGTTAACCGGCCGTCCGTAAACTGCAGATTCAGTGTCCTCACGAGCCGCATCGCCATTCCTCTACGTCATCACGTGCGAAGCGTCGTTGCCTTGGGGATGCACATTGCACTCCGCGATGTAATCAGAAGCTTGTAAGTGGGGCTGCACTCTCCTAG
>WSYH01001069.1:92311-142702 GCA_036426205.1 Ascaphus truei | reverse complement strand
TATACAGTGCTATAGTGTATACTGGTAGAGAAAGTTAAGACAGGTCAGATGGTGATGTCCCTGCCTACCTATAAAAACAAAAAACGGGGAGATAAGGAAATCCATCCTCTATGGTGGTGCAATAAAAAAAAGAATAAAGGATCCATTATTTAATATTTATTCTTTAGTATCGATAAAAGTTCAATAACTAATAAGTGTTTCCCCATGGTATGGCTGTAGAGGATGTGGTGACAAAGGTACGATGCTACACATTTGATGAAGCTGCCCAGAAATGACAGTGTTCTTGATTAAGATTATTTAAATTATAAATAAACTCAGAGGGAATGGTTATCCTCATGACCCAAGTATAATTCTCCTCAATAGGGATGGAATCAGGGGCTATAAGCTAAAGAAATCAGTGTGGAAGGTCATGGACGAAGAAAATCACACAGATAATTGTTGATTCCTCAGAATAATTTGAGGAAGTGTGGAACCCAGGGGTTACCAATATGGACAGTAAATAAGTAACAATACAAAAATGAAATAAAGAGAGCATGAGGGTTGAGATTAGAATGAGATGGCATGCACCCGATTAGATCCCGAGATAATAATTCTGTGATGTAATATCTAGCTGCAAAGTATGAGGTGTTAATTATCAGCCATGGAGCTACTCTCATATGCTTCCTTAAGCAGGTGTGTTTTGAGATGGGTCTTATATGTAGATAGGGAGGGTGCTATTCGGATAGTGAGGGAAGGGCATTCCAGAAGTGTGGTGCAGTCAGTGAGAAGGGTTTAAGGAGGATCAGAAGAGTGTAAGGCCTCGTTCAGGGTGCCAGAGGCAAGAGTTGGAGGGCGGGCGTTCGCGTGTGCAAGCGGCAGTCTGCTGGGCGATGTGTGCACATCCTCCCCAGCAGACTTTTTCAAGAGTTGAGGAGGCGGGGAGGAGGCGGGGCTACAGACAGCAGCTTAGGGATCTCAAGAATGATTTCATTGGCTGCCGAGGTCCCAGTGACGCTGCTGCAGCTTCAAAAAACGACTTGGTTGTTTATTGAAACTGTAGCAGCATCAACTCCGTACTTTAGAGACAGGGCAGCTGCTACCCTGACAACCACAATTCAATTTGAATACTTTGTTTCCGACGGCAGCTCGCAGGTAAGCACGCCCTCCCTCCGAAGCCAGCACCCTGAACGAGGCCTAAAACTTTAAAAGTGAGGAGGAGAATTGAGTGTGTGATATGGGATTTGATAGGAAGCCAGGTGAGGGATTTAATCCTAATAGAGGTATATTGGTATTTTATCTGGTAGTGTTAGGCCTTGCGAACAAGTGTCTGCCTTGTCGTGGCTTGCAAGCTTACAACGCTTTGGCCAAAGGGTTAAACTAAATGACCCTATTTCAAGAGAATATATAAGTATTTTACTGTGTATTTCTGTCATGTTGGATGTAGCATTGGGCTTCTCTGTCGTCTGTTGTATACATATGCCACGCTCAATAGCACTCCATTTTGACACATACATATATATATATATTGTGGGGGCTCAGGTGTTCCCAAAAAGAGCTTGCTGGGGTTCTGTGTTTTGTTAACACATTCTCAGCTGTTTCAGCTGTTGGAGGTTAGTGGCTCCTCCTTCCCGGGTTTTAAGCCCGCCCCTCCCCACTTCCCTAGTTTGCAGGTCCTTTCATTCTGCTGGATATAGACTCACTGTGGTCTTTCTCCCTCTTAATAGAGGTAAATGAGAATTTTCATCCTAATAGAGGTATATTGGTATACCTGGTAGGGTTAGGCCTTGTTGTGCCTCGCAAGCTTACAACGCTTTGGCCAAAGGGTTAAACTAAATGACCCTATTACAAGAGAATATATAAGTATTTTACTGTGTATTTCTGTCATGTTGGATGTAGCATTGGGCTTCTCTGTCGTCTGTTGTATTTCAGCAAGGGGGACACGGAGACAGATTCGGAAATAGTAGAGTGATTCTGGCAGCAGCATTTAGGGTAGATTGTAGGGGAGACAGGTGAGAGGCATGAAGACCAGACAGCAGGAGGTTACAGAAGTCGAGACGGGAGAGAATGAGGCTCTGTGTCAGAGTTTATGTAGTCGAGCAACAGAGGAAAGGGCGTATCTTGGTAATATTTCGGAGGAAAAAACGACAGTTTTTTGCTACCTTTTGAATGTGAGAGAGGAGTAGTGTGTGACCCTTAGGCAGCGTGCTTGGACTAATGGGTGACTGATAGCACTTCCAACAATAATGTGGGAGGAGGAAATAGGGGCAGGTTTTGGAGGCAGTATGAGGAGCTCTGTTTTTGCCATGTTAAGTTTAAGTCGGCAGAGGGCCACCCAGAATGATATAGCCGAGAGACATTCAGAAACTTTAGTCTGTACAGCAGGTGTAAGGTCAGGGGTAGAAAAGTACATTTGTGTGTCATCAGCATAGAGGTGATATTTGAACCCAAGAGATGTGATTAGGTCACCTAGAGAGAGTGTGAAAAGAGAAGAGGTCCCAGGACAGAACCCTGGGGTACCCCCACAGAAAGATCGATGGAGGAGGTGATAGCAAAAGAGACACTGAAAGTACGATGGGAGAGGTAAGAGGAGATCCAGGATAGAGCTTTATTATGAATGCCAAGAGTATGGAGAATGTGAATGAGAAGAGGGTGGTCCAAGGTATCAAATGCTGCTGAGAAGTCGAGTAATATGAGCAGAGTGTAATAACCTCTGTCTTTGGCAGCATGGAGGTCATTAGTTATTTTAGTGAGGGCTGTTTCAGTGGAGTGAGCAGTGCGGAAGCCGGATTGTAGATGGTCTAGGAGAGAATAGGTGTTGAGAAAATGGCGCAAGCGAGAGAATACAAGACGTTCAAGGAGTTTAGAGGCAAAAGGCAGGAGGGAGGCATGTCAATAGATAGAAAGACAGAAAGAGTCAAGATTGCTGTTTTTGAGTAATGGTATAACTGTTGCATGTTTGAAGATAGAGGGAAAGGTACCAGACTGATAGATCATATTGGTTACTTTAGGTAATCACTTCTTGCACTATGGTGCATTGTGTTGTATCCACTGCAAAATCCTGCTTTTTCTCTAGGTTGTGTATGTTGCAGCTGTTTAAGGGGTATCTTAGTAAACATCCTGTAAGTTATTGGATGTAGACTGATTAGTTTGTAGTTCTTGAGATCTTCTTTGTCTTTTTTCTTATGAATGAGGATAACCATGGCATTGCTCCACTGTTCTAGAATCTACATGTTCTTCAAATAAAAATACCACATGTGAGCACATTCACATGCCTCAGACAGGCCTGCAACCCCATGCAAACAGGTCTGCAATTACCTCTTAGCAAACAGTGCTTCCACTGCAGCCAGGGATTCTAGGAAATTACATGCAAATGAGCACACAGTATCACCTTTTACTCCATGTAAATTTTAACATGGACCCCTATAAGCATATGGCTGCTGTATTACACAGCTTTTCAGCACAGCCTGGGTTAAATAAGTGCATAGTCAGTAAAACCCACTCACAGACAGCTGTTTTGACCTTTTGGGTCTCTTCGGTGTGAGGATGGTTTTGCTGGCTTTACAATGTGAAGTTTACAGCAAATGAAAATATCACTTGTGAGCACATTCACATGTCTCAGACAGGTCTGCAATCCTGCTTTTTACCATTACCTCCTAGCATACAGTGCTTTCACTGCAGCAAGGTATTCTGCGAAATTACATGCAAATGAGCACACAACGTATCATCTTTTGCTTCAAATCCATTTTGATATGGACCCCTATACAGTAGGTTTGTCTGCCGCATTGCACAGCCTTTCAGCACAGCTCTGGGTTAAAGATGTACATAGCCAATAAAACCTAATCACAGATAGCTGTGTCACCCTTTTGGCTAGTTAAACCTGTTCTTCAAGCAACATGTAAACATATTTTCAAGTATTTCCCCTATGCAAGCAATTTTTTTCCTCAAACAAAAATATAGAATTTAGTCTTAAACTGATGTTCTTTATGTAGAGCTACTATTACTAAAGTAAGCTTTAATTTAATATTAGACTTTAATTATTAGTAAAGAATAAATTAGCTTTAGTAAGTTTTTCACAACATATAGGGACCTATCAATCCCAATTAGGATTTTATTAGTTAGAGATAGGAAATAATAAAAAGGGATGAGTTAACCCCTTTTGGCACTTCAGTTATTAATAAAGATGTTAACAATTCTTGTCTCTCTTTAATGACTTAGTTCCTAGTTCTCATCTGAGTATCAGAACTCCCTCGCAAAAGGGAAACTAGCATTCATTGAGACTGATCTCCCCCAACATGCCTCTAATTCCAGTGAATCAGACAGACAACATAAATAATGAAACGTATGCAGGGTTTACTCACTCTCTAATGCAAAGGTGACTGTTCAGCACCAAAGTGTTCTACGCCCAAACTTGTTTGGGGGAGGGTGACTCTTTGCTTTTCGGGAATTTCTCCAAGATTTTTATTACTTCAAAGTTCTTTGTTTCAATTTTTAACGAGTCTGAGAATTATGTATGATTCATGCTTCCAAAACATTTACTCGTTAATCACATGAAGTACAATATGTGGAAATAAGAACACACAACTGAGCCAATGTCCTGTTGAACATGGTGGACACAAAATAAGACAGTTTTACATCCCTTATCAAAAGGGACAATAAAACAAACCAAGGCATGGTTTTGGTAAATGGTCAAAACTATTAATACTAGTTTGTAACAGAAAATATTTTCTTGTAAAAAAAACGTTTTTTTTTAGAATCAAAAGTCTGCATTCGCATCACTTTTTTAACATTTGAAAAACACTTCAGTTCAAGAGAATTGACACAGGCTGTGGTATTTGCTAGGGCCTAAAGGCACATACGCTAGTTATTGTGAAACAAGACCAAACAACTCTGATCCTACACCAGAGGAAGAAATATAAAAAGCATTTCATTTTTTCAAAACATGCTCCGTGTGATTGTTACACATGATAGACTGGTCCAGTGGCAATAAACAATATGTTTTCTCTGTCATTGTTTTAGTTCCTCTAGAACAGGGGTCAGCAACCACTTTAAGCCGCTGCTGGCGGCTCATTTTGGGAGGTGGGCACTTCCTCCAACATCACGGCCTGCAACGCCCACCCTTCTTGTTGGTGCTCTTTGCCACAGCGCTGGAAGTTGTTCCAGTTGTGCATGATGATGCGGGACCAGAGGCCTCTCACCATATTCTAGCATGATATATCATTTTGTGTGGCATAATTCTGTGGGGATAAGTTTTGGCGATAATTCTGTGGGTGGTGGGATCATTTTGAGTGGGATCTTTTTGTGGGGGGTGGGAGGGTGGATCATTTTGTATTGGATAATTCTTTGGGGGGTGGCAGTGGGGAAGTTTTTTTATGGCATAATTCTGTGGGGATATTTTGGGGGGATAATTCTGTGGGGGATAGGAGGGGAGATCATTTTATGTGGGGTATTTCTGCAAGGGTGGGAGTGGGGATAATTCTGTGTGGGATAATTCTGTGGGTGTTGGGGGAATAATTGAGTGGGTGGACAATTGAGTGTGGGGAATAATTGAGTGTGGGGGAAGGGAAGAATTGTGTGCGTAGGAGGGGATTGAGTGGGGGAGAGAGTGCAAGGGACAGGTGAGAGTGAGAGGGGTAGTGTAAGAGAGGAAGGCGGGGGAGTGAGAGTAAATAAATACACAGCACCAAGCATATTTTAATTTTTAATTAAGTTATCAATAATTCATTGTGCGGCTCTTTAAATATTTTGGTCAAGAAACAAAACCAAAAAAGGCTCTTCTTCCTTGAAAAGTTGCAGACTCCTGCTCTAGCACAGAAAAAAACATCATGATTGTATCATGGTGTACAATTGTTTACTTTAATCTCTAATAAGAGTTTATTTTTAACACCACTGTACTCTCACTTAACAGCACCTAAATTGCTATAAGGCAATGATTCTAAGAATTATAATGATAATAACTTTTTAGGATTAAAATCCTTCGTACATATAGCTAAGCATGGTTGTTAGTAGTTTCGTTTCCTAGTTGGAGAGTGGTGCTTTAACATGACAGAATTAAGTTATACATCTATAACGACCAGATTGTCACTAGAATAAACTTCTCTTGTAGTAATATATTAAAGGCCTTTAAGCTGTCTAAATGAACAGCTTAATGTGTATTTGTTTTGCATCAGCTCCAAATACAAGAAATCTATTTGCTAAGTGCCTTCCATTTGTTCCAGTTTGTTGGCCAGAGAAGTTTACATCAATTTAACATTGGCAGACAATTAACATACAGGCAATTTAAAAAGGCATTTCCTTTTGCTCGTTTTTTGTTTTGTCTTAATAATGCAGCAATGTAATTATCTAAGCTGCTGATCAATCCATTTGCCTGTGACCGATCGGCAAAGATCCCGATCCAGGGCATGCAATATGGCTACCTTTTCCCAAAGAGGAAGTAGTGGGGCTTCCTAAATGGTTCTTGTAGCAACCCAAGGAAAGTGAAACGCTTGTGCTCACCACGAACAAAGAGGGAGGAGCCAGGAGAGTGGTCGAGCCGAGAGCTGTGGTCGTGGGTTGGAGCCAGGTGGTTGGTCAGTGTCCGAAAGCCGAGGTCGAGGGTTGGAGAAGTCGGATAGTAGGAGGCAAGCCGGAGTCGAATTCCAGGGAGGGTCCTAAGTCAAGCCGGATCGGTACACAGGAGAGAATACGAGAGCGAGGTGAAAGCACTAGGGACAAGGCAAGGCACGAACGTGGGACCACAAGGCTACCAGGAACTATGCTCAGCCAAAGAAGGAATGGCTGAGCTGGGCATATAAAGGACCAGGGACCGATGGAAACCGGAGGAGTGGCCCCAGCGAGGGCAGTGATAGGGAAAAACAGAAGGTTGCAGGTGAGGTGGATAATTACCCCTGCTGTGCTGCCTGTGTGCGGTTCACGCGTCTCGTGCGTGTGTGCTATGTGTGAGGGAGGTGCGCGGCCCGAGCGGGAGCGGGGACCTAATTCCGTGTGAGGGCAGAAGATGCCCTGTGAGCACATGCGCGCGTCCTTACAGACGCTGGGAACGGAGCGATAGCGGGGGAGGAGGCCATTGCCTTCGGCAGCGAGCTCCTGGAGCCAGCGCGGTGCAGATCGGCGGGAGTGGGGATCAGGGTGGCGGGAGGAGTCCCCATCTCTGGCAGCTAACCCCCGCTGCAGGACGCTGGCTGGGGAGAGGTAAGGGGGGAACCCTCCTTGAGGGAGGAGTTCCCAGGTTTCTTACAGAAAGGAGGATTAATACATTACAAAAATATTAAAAAGGACATAAAGGGGAGGGGCGTGGCTTGGAGCCTGACAGTGATAGTTGTGCATGTCTGAAGCTCCTCCAGGCAAATCCCTAATCTGGAACAATACTGAATTAAATATTGGCCAAAATAAATAAAATTTATTGCATCCGAAGAGAGTAGGAAACGGGGATCATTTAGAGACAAAATTCGAAAAAATGTAACATTGTTTAGACCCCAAAAACTAAAGATTGAAAAATTGCAACCTGGTTGGTAAAGGCCATGCTCCTCATACCGAGACTGCTGGGACCCGATCACGGCACTGGGTCCCGTTCGCCACGTTGGTCTAACCCCCCCCAATGGTATTTGGTAACAATGGTATTTGGGACCAAGGCTACATTTTTAAAGCTTCCTTTGACTGATCTCCATGTTACTAGTTTTAAATACTTGGGCATATGGTTTGACTTCCATTTAAAATTCTGGATGCACATTGATAACCTGCCATTCAAAATCTATGCCAAACAAGGTGTACTTTATAGGAACAAATCGTCCCTAGGTCTGCTGATCAGAAAGCATATGGCACGGCAGATGCAGATGCCGATTATCGACTATAGGGACATAGTATATGGCTCGGCACCCCAAACCCACCAGAGCAAACTTGACACCTCTACAATTCAATATGCCGTTTTGTTCTGGAATGCAACTACAACACACATCACTGCGAAATGCTCAAAGAACTAGATTGGTCATCACTTGAGTCTAGTTCATCTTTCCTGTCTTGCCTTCAAATACTTTCTGGGCAAGCTACCCATCTATCTGAACATCTATCTGAACAAGCTTCTCACCCCTACCACATGCAGCACTTATCATCTGAGATCTAACTCCAAAAGACTGTTCATGGTCCCACGGTTTAGCAAAGTACCCAGCCGCTCCTCCTACTCTTACTGTGCACCCCAAAACTGGAACAATCTACTGGAGACTCTCACTGCCGCCACCAGTCTAGGCTAAACTAAAGCTGTCTCACATTTTAATCTGGTCTGTAACTGTTACATATGCCTATAATATATATTATCTATAACTGTGCATGCTATGTCTTGTATATAATATATACCCTGTTCACTTATCTAACTGTATTTGTAACCATGTATTATTTATTTATTCAGCTGTATTTAATAAAGTTTTAGAGGGAGAGAAGTTTCCACAAACAATGCTTGAATCAAAAATAATATTAATACATAAAGAGGGCAAAGACCCCACACAATGCAAAAGTTATAGATCAATATCCCTGATTAATAATTACCTCAAATAATTTTTTCCAAAATATTAGCCACTAGATTGAATAAGTATCTTCCGCAACTGATAGATGCATATCAGGCAGGATTTATACGAGGTCAACAGGCAGCGGACAACACAAGAAAAACAATCAACTTGATCCAAATTGCTAAGCAGAATAATACACCTTCAATGTCACTGTCTGTGGAGGCAGAGAAAGTTTTGATCGCATAGATTGGGGATATATGTTATAGACACAGGGTTTTTGGAGTGAGAGGCAAATTTATGAAAGCTATAGTCTCGCTATACAGGGAACCAACAGCTAAAGTATGCTACCTTAATATGCAGACAGATAAAATACATATCAGAAACGGCACAAGACAAGGATGCCCTCTGTCACGCCTGCTGTTCGCCCAAGCGATAGAACCTTTAGCAGCTCAAATCAGATCGAACGTGGATATCGGGGGGATAGAGGTAAAACAAAAAGTATACAAGCTGTCACTGTTTGCCGATGATATATTATTAACAATATCAAGACCCCCAACCTCTCTGCCAAACCTATTCATAATCTATCAGAGTTCCAAAAATTATCAGGGTTTTAAATAAATAATGACAATCCAAAGCCTTAAATATAAACCTCCCACAGGACAATTAAAGCTTATAAAACTACATTTTCATTTAAAATGGAAGACCCAGGCCATAAAGTACTTGGGTATTTGGTTGACCAATACACAGGACACATATATGAGGCAAACTACCCAGCAATGATAAAAACATTGAAAAAAGAGGTAGAGGAATGGTCTAGATATCATATATCCTGGATAGGTAGAGTAAACACTATTAAAATGAACCTACTACCAAGAATCTTGTACCTATTCCACACATTACCAGTGCAAATCAGGGCCAAGGATATACACAAACTACAGACAAAAATCACAACATTTATATGGAACAACAAAAAAGTGAGAATTAAATTGCCCACACTCTATAAATCCAAGGAGGTTAAGCTCTGCCACATTTATTGCAGTATTATCAAGCGGCTCATTTAAGCCAGTTGATCCACTGGCATGCTCACAAACAGAGGAAAAAATGGGTGGAAATTGAGTTTGATACGCTCTCAAAGTCAACTATAGATAGGATTTTATGGTTAACAAAGAAAGAAAGACCCAAACTGACGGTGCCTCTGGAATCTATTACACACTCACTTAAAATTTGAGACTCCTTGAAATTCAAACATGGGCTGACCAACCTAAAATCTCAGATGACACCACTGTTTGAGAATCCTAGCTTTGATCCAGGCATGGATCAACAGTTTTTAAAGATTGGAGCAAGGCAGGAATAACAAGGGTAAAAGATGTATGGGCAAATAAAGAAATGAAAGTGTTTGAGACAGTAATGAGAGAAATTGGGTTACATAAGTCAGCCTTCTTTAGATATCTCCAACTAAGGGACCAGATAAGAAACAAAGGCCCATATAACATATTTGGGGATATGTGCCTTTCGGGGGAGGATAAGAAAGACCTGATCTTAACAGTATACAACATATTAGCGGTTGTTAAACCAGAAACTGAAATAAAACCCAAATTTATGATAAAGTGCGAAGAGGCGTTGGGAGAAGAATTAGATCAAGAGGAGTGGGATAATATATTTGAAGGGATTGCACGGAGTTCCATATATGTCCTAATGAAAGAAAATGCATACAAAATGCTCTACCAATGGTATTACACCCCACTAAGATTGTCAACATTCTTTAGAAACATGTCACCCCTTTGCTCAAGAGGATGTGGTCAGCAGGGATCTTTTGTACATGTACAGTATGGTAGATGTGTCCAAAGGTTACAAAACTATGGAAGGTCACACATGGTACAGTATGGCTCAGGAAATTCTCAGGTTTGCCTTCCCCTTAGATCCCTGGACAGCTCTGCTATGCAGACCAATTGAAAGTATGGAAAGAAATTAAAATAAGCTACTGATATATATACAGCCACCAGATGTGAAATAGCTAAGGCCTGGAAACAGAAACAGCCAGCCATAGATGCAGTAAAAGCGAGATATTGGAGGGTCTGTCTTATGGAAAAATTGACGGGATACAAAATGACACAGTTCAGAAATTCTTAAAAGTATGGGAACCATGGAGAATTTATATAGGAAATAGATATCTTACTAGGGGACTCTCCAAGAACAAGTTTAAAAAAGAAAAAGGGCATAAAGATGACAAAAAAGGAAATGCAGTAAGTACTGTATTATATAATACTACACACCTGATTAATTTAAAAATCACATAGGATTTTGAATGAAATGCTGCTTGAAAAGAATTTGATTTTTTTAGAGCAAAAGAGACAGAGACCTGTTTTGTTAAAAACCCAAATACTATTTATAGATATTGACATTTTGCTTAAAACCCAAATACTATTTATAGATATTGACATAAATATAGATATATCAATCACCAATAATCATCCCCTCAAACAACACATAGAGAGACATGAGATATTTGCGAATAGGAGTCAATTACATATAATTTGCATATTCTGTTAGCATATATCCCAGGTATCACAGTCCTCATTGAATTATACTGTATACTTCCTAAAACAATCCTCTATATAACATGTGGGGAGATACTTGTGAACACATCTGGGAATGTGGTAATTTAAATCATTTTAATATAATTAGCATATACAAATTGGGTTATTTGCCATGTATCTCTGGTATGTACACATTAATCTTTTCCCATGTTGAGTGTTAAAGAAGGTTTAGCGAGGTACATAAATCAATGATGACTACTAGAACATCCACCCCCTCCTTTAATATTTAAAGTATATTTAAACAATTTAAATTAGCATATTTCCTATGTATTGCAGCTGTGTTCTGGGAGGTATATAAAATAATGGAAATGCTACAAAAATGCTCTCTCTTGTTGAAAGTCCTTTTTCAGAGTCTGGATGGGAGTAATACTAATACATACCTAATGTCATTTTATTGGAAGCTAGCGCAATGTTGTACTACAATAAGGGTACGTTAAACCTATTCTAATGAAATATACAACAGTCTCTGTTTTATCTTATAATTAGCTTTGTGCATACAGATGTACACTGTAGCAATACCTACTGTCCTTTGCACTGTGGACGAACACGAAAAAGTCAATTGCGGTAGGGACATTGTCTGCTGCAATGGAGCAGCGGGAGCAACCATGCTTCTGACTGAGACCCCTGGAAGAGTTAATCCTTCTGTTCCCCAACCCCTGCGGACGCGTTACCGCGGCACCTGCAGACTAAGTCTTGCTACGTCTATATGCATTAACCTCAGGGAAAG
This sequence comes from Ascaphus truei, assembly GCA_036426205.1. Lineage (NCBI taxonomy): Eukaryota > Metazoa > Chordata > Amphibia > Anura > Ascaphidae > Ascaphus > Ascaphus truei. The sequence goes on along the minus strand of WSYH01001069.1, from coordinate 130,904 downwards.
TAATGTGTTACTGATTTAGGTAATGTGATGGTATGAGCCCTAACTAAACAGAGCTCTGTGGATCTGGCTCTAAGGGGGGCTGATGGCATTTATCTTTGTTGTAAACTAGCAGCCGTAGAATGTCATTGCTATTTTAAGTAGATTGACTACCCCCTAATTTCTCGCGATACACCTGACCAAATCTTACGTTCTGCTGAAGGATTTCTTCTCTCTACCCATTTTGTATCTAAAGCCCTCTTCCACCTAAAACCTTTCTCATTCACTGCCCCACACCTCTGTAATGCCCATCTCCTGAGTATCTGACGAGCACCCTCCTCTATTCCCCTTTAAGACCATATTAAAACACCTCTTTAATGAAGCATGTGGGTAACTACATTGGCTGATACTATACATCTCATGTGGATTTACAATGACCCTTGTAGATTCAATTACATAACACTTTCCTACTGTCTGTAACTTCTCCCTACTTAGATTGTAAGCTCTTCTTGGCAGCGACTCATTTTCCTAATGTCTGCTTTTATGTATAAAGCGCTTATTCCTATTATGTCACTTGTATTACTGCTTTAAAGCGCTATGTACATGAATGGCGCTATATAAATAAAGATATAGTTACATATTTACATAGTAGATGAGGTTGAAAAAAGACGTACATCAATCAAGTTCAGCCTATGCTAAATTTAGACAACAGATACTTTATCCTATATCTATACTTACTTATTGATCCAGAGGAAGGCAAACAAAAAAAACCAGTCCAATGATATCGCATAAGGGGAAAAATAAATTCCTTCCTGACTCCAAGAATTGGCAATCGGATTAATCCCTGGATCAACATCCTTCCCATGTACTGTATACTTATTTGGTATATCCCTGTATATCTTTCCTATATATACATACAGTTTGAGAAGCACATAGCCAAAGGGGGGGAACCAAAACCCTTATGTTGAACTACAGGAGTAGATGTCTGTAGCACCGTCCAAACTCTTTGTTACACTTTTTTTTTTAATTTTAACTAGGGTGGAATTCAACTACCCTGAGGTAAACCGTTGGCAGTACACCTAAACAAATTCTGAAGGTTTCTGGAGGCCATAAAATAAAATATTATAACAGGACACTGCTGAAACGTGCCACAACAAATAAAGTAGAACTAAAGTAGTAACCCATATTCCTGGAATGTTTAGGGATTTTAAAATGCTTTACTTCCAATTATTTTGTTTACTTATTAAGAACTAGCATAATTGGGGTCTGAGATCAACAAAAACTCTCCATTTTAGAAAAGCAAACTTTAAGCAACTACAATTGGACAATGTAACATTCAGATTGTGTTATAAATAGAATAGTTCAAGGTCTATCACAGGGCCACTGATTAATAATCTGCACATTTACTACTTAAAAATGGGCATCGAACTCCATCTCCTAAATTATGTAAGGTTTTAAAATTAAGTAGAATTGAATACCTTTGCAGAAAGACATGGATGAAATGGGAGAATAGCAGATTAATTATTGCATACAGTTGGTTTATTTTAAATGTGCATTTCACCCAGCACAGATTAAATACAAAAATTAGACTTGATGTTGAAGTATCTGTTTTTGAAGAATATACAGATGTACTAGACGTTATTGAACCCACTGGCGTGCTCCCATGTGGGAAAGGATGTTTTAGCCCAGCCCATTTTCATGTGTGGCTGATTCAAGACAATGGCCAGTTCTTATACTGTCGAGTTCTGTAGGTCCCGCAGCAACGCACCAGCGAGTGCAGTAACATCTGCAACATCTGCAAATGTTTTTCTTAACATCAGTTTATTTCGACAAAAAATCCAGATTTGAGTGTTACATCTCAACACTGTTGTACATAATAATGAAGCATTGCAAGAAACCCACTGTTTCTGTCTGGGTACTGTGCAAATCTCTGTTCTTACAAAGCTTATTTTCCCTTTGTATCATACGGTACAATAACAATATCTCTATTATTTCATTTGAACATTTACAAGATCAAAGCACATTATTATCTTTTAGTTCAATAACATGAAGAGTTTATGCAATATTATGACATTCTCGTGTACTTTGGCTTTGGGAAAGATCCCGTTCTATACAGACACTGAATTGTGTGTGCCGTGGTGTTTAAAAAAACCACACAAAAAATGTACCTTATTCAAAGGCCTCAGCTACATAAGTACAGTTAAAATATAAATAGGCATGTTTTTAAATACAGTGGGGCCGATTCACTAAGCTACGTTAACTAGCGCTAAAATGGGTTATATCGCTCGGCCGCAAAAGGCTGAAGCCATAAGCGCTATTCACTAAGGCTGCTCGGCGCGTTTACGGCCGGCCTTGGCTAAAAGGGCCATAGCGCACGATCACCTTTTTCCCCCCTGTTATCGTGCTAAAAGTTATTTAGCACGATAACTATTATAAACAAAGCAGCCTGTAAGAATTGCATGGAGACGCTGCGTCTCAATGCACGGTTCTTACAGGCGATCGTGCTGGCCAAATATGATTTTTAATAGGAGTATACATAAGCAGGGGGGTCTTCTGAGCTGAACTGCATTGGTTTCAGGTCCGAGGACCCCCTACTTCAGGAGATACAGGCCCCGTTATGGAGTGCCGGTATCCCCTGCAGAATTTCAATGTCCCGGTCACGTGACGCGGGAGCTTTAAAGTGCAGGGGATACCGGCACCCCATAACGGGACCTCTAACTCCTGAAGTAGGGTGTCCTCGGACCTGAAACCAATGGGGTTCAGCTCAGGAGACCCCCTGCACATCTACACTAGTATTAAAAAACAGATGGTGTGAGGACCATCATGTACTCAAATTCCTGTTTTGATGTTACTTTTTGATCTAGTCCGTATTTCGGGATTGTGGCCAGTTTTTTGGAGAATAATTCCGTAGGATGCCTCTCTAGTGGTCTGTAACACTTGTGATCATTCAATAGTCTCATGTTTGCTGCTGCATATTGGTCTGTTTGTTGCAGGGCAATATTCTCACCTTTGTCAGCTGGTTTTATGGTTATGTGGTCATGTCTATCAATTCCTTCAAGGCCTGTCTTCCAGAGAGACTCACATTAGAGTTTCTTTTGATTACCTGAAGGGATTTTATATCTTTTGTTACCTGACTGACAAATTGGCGAAAATGTTGAAGCTTGGAAAAGCTAAACATGTGGAGTATAAGCCTCTCAGACACTCGTAGCAACAGTAAGACGTGTTATCCAGCCAGAAGTCGGTGACCAGATGTGACGTTGCATGCGCTGGAAGTGACGTGTCAGGACCCAGGGAGACGCCGGTTCAGCCAGAGACCATCTAGGCAAGTCGGAGAGGCACAGAGGAGGTGCCCATAGAGACGCCGGAGACCATGAGGTAGACAACCGACACAGCTGGGGACCCAGCGTCAGTTGCAGCAACTCACGACGGAGTGGCGGTGGTGAGATGATTGTGACGCCAAGCATTTTTATACACTATTAGTGTGACACGCTTTTATATTATGCACACCATGTAAGTGAATTTCTTATCTGTTTTAATCTATAAAATACTTTCATCCGATCTGCGCAATGGTCCCTCTTCTCTCTTTTCACTGAGGTACCAACTTCCTGACACTTTTAAGATTGCCACATTTTTCATTTTGCCATGATTATACCACTACATTGTGAGTTGGAATTACACAGGAGTCAAGATACGAATATTTAATCACTCATTAGAGAAACACCTGCACTTCAAATCTATTCATTTTCACTGTGCACCCTTTTTTCACTGTGCACTTGTCACTTAATGTATTATATAATGTCACTCATTTACAATATATTCACAATGTATTAATAGAGTCACTTGAATATGTCACTACTGTACATTATTATTTGTATTGCAGGTGTGCCTAAGTTTTTCACCTTTTTGTTCCATGATAGGTAACAACATTACTAACGAAGCTAGACATCTTATTGAGCAATTCAGTGTATCTGTTTCTAACCACTGACATACATTATCTCTGATTAGAATGCAACATTGCACCATACAAATACCCATCTAGCTGAGTTGAGCTCACCGATATGGGCATGGGATCTCTATCCCTTACAATCTTGAATACATCCAGGACTTATACACTGTAATTACCTGTGACATAGAGGCAGTGTGTTAGACATCATTGATTTTGTTTTAGTTTAGACGGGTATATTTGTTATCACATCCAGTTCTAAACCCATGGTTTACCTAATTCAGCTGCAGAATGATTGCGGTAATAATATAATTTTTATAAGTATTCTCTTATAGTTTTCTCACTTTATGTATTGCATTTGGATGCCCTTTTATTTTAAATATTATCCTTAATAATGTTTTTTAATACAGTCATAACACCTATATACTGTGGTGTGCCGCTAAGGGAATTCTTTTCTCTCTAGTACTCCAGTGTACCTTTTCTGCTAATGGTATTGAGAGCCTTCAGAAAGATGCCGCATCTCAATTGGGAAAGCAGAAAAACTGTTTATTTATCATGATTTCGCGGTGGAAGTAGCAAGAGCGAAAAGGGACTTTTCATACAGTACTGTATGTCTACGGCACTCTCTTCAAGAATAAAGTGAAGTTCTCTTTGATATACAGTATCCAGACAGATTGAGAATATGTCTGGAAGAAGGCACTAAGAATTACAAAACACCTAAGCAAGCGGAAAAATGGATAAAAGACATAGGCCAAGAAATTATCCTGTGAGATGGTAGTGTACTATCAGAAGAGAAAAAAGAGGGCATAGGACAGAAAGATCCCCACATTCTGATTTACTGAGTGGAAGGCGGTAAAGGGAAAGCATACAAAGATAAGACTGGGAAAATGTATTGTATTGAGAAGTATTAGCATGTTAGAAGTTAAGGTTTAGATAAATACAGAAAGGTTACTAAAGTAAATAATGGGCAATGGTGTTTGGGATTATGGAACAAATTCAAATAGAGTTTGATGTCATTGGTGATGTAAAGTGTTGGAAGTAGAGATGGGCAAACATGTTTGGCAGATTTGGAATTTGCCTCAGATTGGCCTGTTCCTCATCCGTGGATCAGTCTCAAAAAGAGCAATCCACCTTTTCCGAATTCATTTTTTCTATCACTGACAATCCGCGTGACAGATTAATCATTCAAATTTAAAAACGTAATCCGCGATTTGTGGATGAGTAGGAGCCAACAGCGAATATACAGTAAATAGAAGTTCAGCCCCAAGCTGAAGCCATTTATTTCAGGGTTTAGGTGTGAGTTGGTTAGGCTGTGTGTTGCTGCTGTACTATTATAGCTTAAAAATGACAAAATTATTTACTTTATAACTGGGGTTGAAGCAGGCCTAGTACAATGCCTACATCGGCGACTGGTACCAGCAGGGACAGTTGGTACATCAACCACTGCTATCTTGCTAAGGCTTTTCTGTCCACACTGCAAACGGAGCCTAAAACAGTTTTTTTATCTGACTTCCTAAGTCTCACAGGAACGACATGGTGATGGTGAGATCCCCTCCTGCCCTGGCTAACACTGTCTGCCTGTCTGCCACCACTGATAATAAAAATACATTAAAAAAATTAAAGAAATTAAAAAAAAAATAATAATTTTATTAGACAAGAATATATATATTTTTAATGAATAAAAATAATAATATGTGTGTGTGTGTGTTTGTGACTGTTTATTACTCTGTCTCTCACCCTATTGCTCCTGTCCTGTGAGTCTCACCTTTCTTTTTCTTCTCGCCCGTTTGTAATTTTAGCAATGGATTCATCAGCAGGCAGGGTTTCAAAATGTCCTACTGCAGATTAATCCACCGTACTTGTTTCTTACAATATGACGGCGGATTAGCAATAAACACATTGCGTTGACTGGATTAACCTTTAACCTGCAACGGGGGGTTACTTTAAATCTGCATTACTGAGCCATATACTGTAGGATAACTTTAACTAATCCGCATGGATGGAAGTTGAAACAATCTGTCTGTGGATTTTACCACGCAGAACAAATTTTGAAGGAAAAGCCCAGGACATCCCGGGAAGTGCATTTGGATTGGTTCGCCCATGTCTAGTTGGAAGTCAAAAGTAGAAATGGACACAATTATGTTGCATAACTGAAGGTATATTTGTTTTTTTTGGTACTGTTATCCCTTTTTATCTTCTCTTCCCATCCCCAGGTAGCAACGAGACTAGCAGAAATATCGAAATAGTCAAAACACAGGGAAAAGGTAATTACCTTCTCGTCAAAAAAAAAAGATAAAATCTAAGACGAGATTTAAGTCTTGGAACGTGGGTGAAATAAATTCACCAATTAAGAGAAAACAAATTCTAAAACACAGTTATTAAAAGCAGAAGTAGCCTTCCTGCAAGAAACAGACTTGATTGAGTCCGAACAAAGGAAACGAAAAAATTGTTGGGTACTGTTCCTTCTTTAAAAGCAAATCAAAGGGGTTGGCAATTCTATTTAAAAAGGGAATGGAGGTGGAAGTCTTATCTGAAGAAGTAGTCACCCAAGGAAGATATATAATCTTAGAAACAAGACTGGCCAAAGAAAAGATTATATTATGTAACATACTGTATATGCACCAACAATTTATTATGTAATTTTTTGCCAAAATCATTGACAAACTTAGCAAATTCAGTGAGGAAAAAATTATATTGGGAGGCGCTTTTAATATATTAGATAACCTTCAATTAGACACAAAATTTGAGAAAAGAAACAAAAGTATAGGGATTGTCTCAATTAAAAATGTACTTAATTTAGAAAACCAATAGAGAACATTGCATTCACTAGATCGAGAATTTACGTGTATTTCAAAGGCGCACCCTACGCTGTCTAGATTAATTTCTAACATCAGCAAATTTACTGGAAAGCGTAACATCAGAAATTGAAACTATAAATCTCTCAGATCATGCTCCCATCAGATTTGTCCTAATTTATAAGATAAAGAAAGGCAGCTGTAGAATCTAGAGATTCCAGACAAACTTAATTACTAATGACAAATTTAAAAAAATACATAATATTAATGTGGGAAGAGTTTCAAAAGAATAATAATCAGCACAAAGATAATGCTGCACTATTTTGGGACATGGCAAAAGGTAATCTGATTGCGTACACAGCACATTGGCAAAAATAAATGAACAGCAAATACCTACAGGCGTACAGTATAAGGAACTTTCAAAAGCATGTTCTAAATATAAAGCAAATATGTCAAGTACCTTAAAAAGGTTTACTGTGTGTGGAAAAAAAAATAGAGTGTAATATAGTGCTGTAAAAGAATGTGGAATATAACTAAAAAATACAGAACTTCACATTTCTGCATATTTTAAAGTGATAAATAAACCGGGAAGGGAAGAGGTGCACCCAGCCTCATATAGACAGATATCTTTATTAAATTTAGAATATAACATTTTTACGAAACTACTACAAAATAGGCTTAAAGATATTATTCCAGATGTTATTAATAAGGATCAGACTTGCATTATAGCGGGGTGGAACTCAGTAAGTAATATAAGGAAGGTGCAGCTGCAATATACAAATATGTGCAAAGACTACAAAAGGCAAAGATAGAAGCTTCATTTTAAGCTTGGATGCTGAGAAAGTGTTTGATCTAATAACATGGGACCACCTCTTCCATTCATTTAAAAGATTTGGAATACATTAAAAATTTGTAAAAGCATTGAAGGGATTATATAAATGTCCAAAAACATTTGTCCTGGCAAGGGGCTGGATAGGATATTTAACAATGTCCAGCCCCTTACATGATGTAGATGACGGAATATGGTCATATAGTGTTCCCTCTCATAATGTAGAGACCCATATTAGGGTTGTCAACTTGGTCATCAACTTTGTGGGACAGACTTTGGACTGCTTCTTACCTTCAGAGCTGCTGGGGTTGGCACACAGAGGCAAATGTTTATTTATCAAAATGTTTTACCAGGAAGTAATAAATTGAGAGTTACCTCTCGTTTTCAAGTATGTCCTGGGCATAGAGTTACTGTAAGATGACAAATAATACATGGTTACAAATACAGTAACATAAGTGAACAGGGTATACATTATATACTGAAGCAGCGGCCGTTATTCGAACACTTCACGCGTCATGTACATCGGAATCCCGATTTGAAACCGCAGGATGAATTCCAGCCTTCCCGCACTAAGATGCGAGCGCGGCGAGTGCAGAAAAACAAACTTTAGTGTTCTGGCTTTTAAAAATATGAAATTGACACAGTAGCACAGTAGCACAGTACTGTACACATTACAATTCATCCATTTTATTGCAAACGAAGAAACAGAATCCATGAAATTCAAACAAAACGTCCGCGATAAGCGCGGGTGCCTGGGGCGATTGGCCGCGTTCATGCTGCGTGGGGAACATAAGAGAACTCAAAATCGGCGCCGTGATGTGTTCGAATAATGGCCGCTGCATCAGTACAAGACATTGCATGCACAGAAAGAGATCATATATGTTATAGGCGTATGTAACAGTTACAGACCAGATTAAAATGTGAGACAGCTTTAGTTTTGAAAGAACTTAGACTGATGGTGACTGTGAGAGTCTCCGGTAGATTGTTCCAGTTTTGGGATGCATGGTAAGAGAAGGAGGAGCGGCCAGATACTTTGCTGAACCTTGGAACCATGAACAGTCTTTAGCAGTCAGATCTCAGATGATAAGTGCTGCATGTGGTATTTGTGAAGAGCTTGTTCAGGTAGACGGGTAGCTTGCACAGAAAGTATTTGAAGGTAAGACAGGAGAGATTAACTTTGCGCCTAGACTCAAGTAATGACCAATCTAGTTCTTTGAGCATTTCGCAGTGATGTGTGTTGTAGTTACTTCGGAGGACAAAACGACATATTGAATTATCAAGTTTGCTAAGGTGGGTTTGGGGTGCCGAGCCATATACTATGTCCCCATAGTCGATAATTGGCATTAGCATCTGCTGTGGGATACGCTTTCTGACCAGCAGACTTAGGGAGGATTTGTTCCTGCAAAGTACACCTAGTTTAGCATAGGTTTTGGATGTCAGGGTATCAATGTGCATCCCAAATATTAAATGGAAGTCAAACCATATGCTCAAGTATTTAAAACTAGTAACAGGTTAGGGTTGTTTTAGCGTTGGTTTTGATCTTGAGCTCAGTCATTGGAAGCTTTAAAAATCTAGCCTTGGTCCCAAATACCATTGTTACAGTCTTGTCCGTGTTTAAAAACAGTTTGTTTTGGGAAAGCCAATTTTCAAGTCTCAAAAAGTCAGATTGAAGTATGTGTTCAAGGTCGGAGAGGCTAGGGCTGTGTGCATACAAGATTGTGTCATCTGCATACATGGAACAGGGAAATTTGTCTTGGTATATATAGTAATCGCTTAATTGGGAGTGAACACATTTTTCCATGACTTTGGATAGTATTGGGAGAAGAGAGATTGGGCTGTAGTTTGAGACAGTGTTTTTGTCCCCAGATTGCGACAACTCTGGCTGTTTTACAATTGGTTTAGCAATGACGGGGGCACCAAGTCTTAGGAACTTAGATCTCAGTAAGTCAGGTCCACATTGGCTGCTTAGTTTTAATTTGCTTGTGTAGATAGCAGTAGTAGTAGATTAGCAGTAGTCGATTAGGTTAAAAAAAAGCATATATCCATCAAGTTCATGTTTACTTATTTGATATATCCCTGTATACCTTTCCGCTCTAAAAAGATGTCCAACCTTTTTTTTAACATATCTATTGTATCTGCCATCACAGTCTCATGGGTAAGGAATTCCACATTTTAATTGCCCTTACTGTAAAGAACCCTTTCCTTTGTTGCGTAAGGTATAACCCTGGGTTGTTTTTACTGCCCTTGGGATCAATAGTTATTTTGAAAGCTCCTTGTATTGACCCTGAATATATTTGCATAAGTTATCATATCCACTCTTAGACGCCTCTTTTCTAATGTAAATAAATCTAATTTAGCTAGCCTCTCCTAAATCATAAATCAGATTTTAAATCCCCTTTATTAATTTGGTGGCTCTTCTCTGCACTCTCTCTAGTTCCATAATATCTTTTTTTATGGAGTGGTGCCTAAAACTGTACTCCATATTCAAGATGTGGTCTTACTAATGCTTTATAGAAAGACATAATTATGTTTACTTCCCTTCAATTTATACCACGCTTAATGCAAGATAAGATCTTATTTCCCTTTACAGCAACTGTATGACATTGGGCACTATTGCCAAGCCTGCTGTCTACAAGCATTTCTAAATCCTTCTCCATCAAGTATTCACCTAATTTTTCCCCATTTAATTTGTAAGTTGCCTGTTTATTCATGTTTCCCAAGTGCATAACCTTACATTTATCTGTATTAAACCTCATCTGTCATTTACCTGCCCATGTTTCCAGTCTGTCCAAATCCTTCTGGAGAGAAATTACATCCTGCTCTGATTCTACTACCTTACACAATTTAGTATCATCAGCAAAGATGGAGACTTTGCTCTCTATGCCAACCTCATGGTCATTAATAAATAAGTTAAAAAGCAGAGGTTCCAGTACCGATCCTTGAATTACTCCACTCACAACTTCAGCCCAACCTAAAAAGTTCCATTTATGACAATTCTCTGCTGTTCTCTGCTCTCCTTCAACCAGTTTTCACTCCAGGTGCAAATCATTTGACTGAGTCCAGTTTCCTTTATTTTGTACACTAAACTCTCATGTGTTTATTTATTAGGTGTACAACGTACTACACATGTAGTGCTAGGGAAAACGAATCTGAGATAGTTATTTATTTTAAAAAATAACAATTATTAAAATATTTTTCTATGAAAGATACATTGAAATTAATATCTTGTTTTGTACTCTATGTACAGGGTCAATTACAAAGATAATATGCATACAAATACACTATCATGGAACAAGGATCACATTTCTGCCCAACCCCCCTTCTGCTTGTCAGCTCCTTAAGTTCAGCTGCAGGCATTTGTTCCACATACACACACCGTGCCTGTGTGATGTATCAATATGTTGCCCTTTCTGCCTGTGAGAAGGCAGCCAGTGAGTTGCTACAGCATCCTCTGAGATTCTTCTCAGAATGGGCTATTCTGCCCTCCCCTCTTGTTTGTCTCCAGATAGTCTGTCCCAAGACTATTCCTGCTACCCACATTCCCCCTCACTTCCTTTTCCACCTAAGATCACAGTGAGTACAGACCTGTCTGCATCCACCCCTGGTAAGGCCTTTCTGTCTTACCGTAGTCCACCTCATAGAAGCATCCCACATAGAGAAGCAATCTCTACTCACACTACACCTACAAGTACCCGTTGTTTTCTACTTCTGCAATAAAGTTAAGAAAGACATTAAGGACTTGTGATGCTTTGGAAGAGGGAAGACATGAGTTAAAGCTAACTGAAGCTATTTATACCTCAAAACGTGACCCTTGTTTCAGGATAGTAAGACAGAGACCATGTGCTGGAGGTCTATGCAGAAGCTATCACAAACAGCCTTCATGCTAGAAAAGTGCAGCATTACACAGCTATACAACAAACAGCTACAGCTTTCTGCAAAAACAAGCAGCAGTTTAATCAGCACAGCACAGTAAAAACGGATTCTATATACCTTGAATTCAGCATAAAAGCCACTGCTTACAGCATTTAGACAGAAGCCTGCAGCAGTACAAGCAAGCAGCTTACACTGCTCACAGAGCCTGCAACTTCACATAAGGCAGCAGTACTGCAGTCAGACTGCAATATACACTGAACTTTGATTGCTCTTTTTTGTCTTTGAGTCCACCCTCTGCACAGCTCCATAGTGAGGAACTACCATCTCACCTACCCCTGCGCACGTCCCCACAGCTAGCTCCACCAAGGGCCACGCCACCGGACGCCCGCCAGGACACGGGTCAGAGCCACCGGACACCTGTGAGTACAGCTACCCCTACGTTGAACGCTGCAGGACACCACTCGGCATCATCTGAGATAGTTTCCCATCGCTGACGCAGGTAAAAGACCACATGCCACACGCACTGGCTAAAGGCCTCCACAAACCTACAGCATGGCAGAACTCAGAGCCACACCATACATCACGAGGGTGACCACCCAGACACAGAGACCGCTGCGCATCTGCAACAGGCGCAGGCAGACGCAAGGCCTAAACGGACAGTCACACCGACACAAAAGGCCTGTGAAAAATATGAGACTGACATTGAAGCGCACCGCGCTAAATTAGAGTTGGCCTGGGAAACAACCACACTTGGGATATGCAATGTCGCCGGCGCTGGTAACTATGTACAACAGCTCGAGCAGGCAATAACTCAATTGAAGATAGATCACTCGCGCAACCAAGCACTGTCACAGGCATATTTCACCTATCTAACAAGAACTAACACGGAAGATAGCCTGCGAGAACGCGACCTGCAAAAGGCGATCGATCTAGAACATGATGGCATCGTGCAGACCGCCATCATGGACGCCCAAAGCGAGAGAAAATAGCTCCTCCTGGAGACCGCGTCACATCGCTCTAACACATCCAGACACTCGTCAAGGTCAGCAAGATCAGCGCAATCTAACGTGTCCAGCACAAGCACCAGCGCTACCAAGGCGCGAGCCATCGCAGAGGCTGCATGTGCCAGGGCTGAATATGATCGGAGAGAGGCAGCCGTAAGGGCAGAAAGAGCGCACGTGGAGGAGGAGCAGAACGCCACCGCCAATGCCGCCGCCACAGCCACTGCTACCACCACCATCGCCGCAGCCACCAACACCGCCGCAGCCACTGCAACCGCCGCTGCCGCCGCAGCCGCCACGCAGAGGAAAGCCGAATTTGATGCGGAACTAGAGGCCCTAAATCAAGAGAAGGAAGCCGCCGCACCATAGCCCAAACTGAAGTCCTTGAAGCAGCCGCGAGGCAGGACGGCGTGGAGCAACCGTACACACGGATAGCCTCAGAGGATCCAGCCCAACGCACTGAGGACTACGTAAGGAGCTTCTTCAGTGTAAACACTAGCGCACCATCTCAACACGACGGGAGCGATTCCACAGACACCGAAGACTTGCTAGGTCCACGTGGAGAAGATGCTGTTCCTCTAAGAGTACACGCTACCTGGGACCGCCACAGCCGCAACAGTGATCCACACGCCAGCGCGCACACGGATGTACTACAACAGGCTCGTAATTCAGGAACACCCACACGGGAAAACACAGCCCCTCATACCGACCAGCAGTCATCACGTGTCCACGCCAAGAAAGAGGCGACCGCATGGACCCTCCCAGCAACTACCTCAGACTGTGGCCAACATGCCGATGTCTCAGGCCTGACAGACCTGGCCAAGTACATGATCCGGCGTGACCTGGTGCAAACAGGACTTACCAACTTTGACGACCGTCCCGAGAACTACCGTATGTGGAAGTTCGCATTCAAGGACGCAGTCAAGAGCCTGGACATCTCAGCTAGGAAGAACTCAGACTGTTAGCCAAATGGCTGGGAAAAGAATCCATGGAACACGCAAGGAGACTCAGGGCAGCAAATGCGAACCACCCCCAAGTAGGTCTTGACCTAGTATGGGAAAGGCTAGAGGAGTGCTACGGTAGCCCCGAAGCAGTCGAACATTCGCTCTTCAAAAGAGTCAACAGCTTTCCCAGGATCACAACTAAAGACTACTCGAAGTTACGAGAGTTCGGGGACCTGCTGCAAGAGCTGGAGTTTGCAAGAAAAGACCATTCCTTAACAGGTCTCAACGTCCTAGACTCAGCTTGCGGAGTGACACCCATCTTGGAGAAACTACCTTACAACCTCCAAGAAAGATGGATTTCACAAGGCTCCAAATACAAAAGGGAGAAGCAAGTCGCCTTTCCCCCATTCTCATTCTTCTTGAGCTTCATCCGCGAAGCGGCAAGGACAAGGAACGATTCCAGTTTCATCTTGGGTGCGCAAACCACACACAGTGCAAGCAGCCTGAGGAATGAGAGACCAGTGGTGAGATACGGTAACACTCAAACACCCATCTCGGTCCACAGGACGGACGTGTCTCCCACGACCCAAACTCCTCCCGATCAGTCGGTCGCCGGAGACGAGGAACGAAGGGACCCAAACAGGGAATGTCCCGTACACAAGATGCCACACCCACTTAACAGGTGCTTTGGGTTCAGGATGAAGTCCCTAGAGGAACGCAAGAGGTTACTCTGAGAATTCGGAGTTTGCTTCAGGTGCTGCGGTTCCACGACTCACCTAGCCAGAGACTGTAAAGAAGAAATCAAATGTGCAGTGTGCAAAAGTGACAAGCACGTAACATCTTTACATCCAGAGGCGCTGATACTCCACCAACTCAACAACCCATCCTCCACAGCGGAGCATGGCGGGGAGTAAGGAGAAGGAGAGCCAACATCTGTCACATCTCAGCGCACCGAGGTTTGCGGAAAAGGAAGTGACAAAATGTCCTGCTCCAAAAAATGCCTTGTCGCAGTGCACCCCCAGGGACAACCTGAGAAGGCTTTTCGGATGTATGCAATCCTCGACGATTAAAGCAACAGATCATTGGCGAAGACGGAGTTCTTCAACTTATTCAACTCACAAGACAATGCCTCACCCTACACCCTCAGAACCTGTGCAGGGTCAACTGAGACAACAGGGAGAAGAGCAAGCGGTTACATCGTATGTTCAGTGATAACAGAGTGAAGATAGCTCTCCCCACACTCATCGAGTGCAACCACATGGCCACAAACAGGGACGAGATTCCCACACCAGACGTGGCACGCCATCACCTGCACCACACCTACATCCCGCCGGTAGAACAAGGTGCCAAGATCTTGCTGCTGCTCGGTAGGGACATCTTGAGGGTACATAAAGTCCGTAAACAGCGTAACGGACCCCAAAACGCACCATAGACCCAAAGACTTGACCTAGGATGGGTGATAGTGGGCAACGCGTGCACTGATAAAGGTCACGGACAAGACTATGTTGACGCCCGCAGAACAGTGATAACAGAATGTGGACACACATCCCTCCCTGAACCATGTCTTGGCCATCTCCAAGTGACAGGAGGGCCAAGTGAAGAGAAGAGACAAGGTCATACCCCTGAGATCGACAAAAATATCCTCACATCAGGGGGATGTGACAATGGCCCAGGATGCTTAGTGGTTCAGACAACCAAGGATAACGAGTCGACTCCACCTAAGGAAGAAAGTAACCTCCCGAATGTGACCGACAAAAGGATCTCCAAAAGAAAAGAAACAATCTGTCAGTCCTCCTGAGAGCAATGACACAGCTGAGACGTACAGCCATTCCTCTCCACAGAATGTCAAGCGACAAAACAGCCAGCTGCCACGGCTGGAATAGCCGCAAAGTATTGTACCCTGCAGGTGAAATCACAGGGACAAAAGACTGTTCTTTCACACACGTAAGAGGAGACAGTTGCAGAGACATTTCCCAAAAGGATTTACAAGGCCAAAAGAGACTGTTCTTCGTCATGTCACGGGAGAGAACAACCTCTTGAGGGCAGTCAACAAAGAGACACAAAGGTGTATAACCAAAATACGTGGAGACGTTCTTGCGCAAGAGGAATGCACCGATGACTTAGGGTGCAGAGCGTTCCAGACCACAAGAGACGACGACAAGCAAAAACCATCGATGGAAGATAGAGAATTCCTGAGGTTAACGGTCAAGGAGCTTGTCAAAGACGGACCGAGCAGTTGGGTGAACCCGCTACCATTCCGTTCACCAAGAAGGCGCCTCCCCAATAATGGAGAACATGCCATCTCTAGGTTCACTTCGCACCGCTGCGACCTACAAAGGAAACCGGAGACTAAAAGCAACTTTGTGGCCTTCATCCAAAAGAGACTCCTTACCGGCAACGCAAAGCCAGCACCTCTAATGAAGGAAGGTGAAGAATGCTGGTACCTCCAATCATCTGGGGCCTACCGCCCTCAGGAACCGATCAAATCCGGGTAGTGTTCAGCCCCAGCGCTCTGTTCCAGGGAGTCTCCCTGAATGACGCCCTCTTTACTGGACTAGACTCGACAACCAGTCTTCCAGGAGTGTTGTTCCGCTTCGGGAAGGAGCCAAAAGCCATCTCCTTCTGCCAAACGCCAGGTGATAGAGTGACAGGCTACCACGACTGGCATACCTACAAGGGGGTGCACTCTGTAGGTAAAACTACAGAGACAAAAAGACTGTTCTCTCACAAGGCTAAAAGAAAACAGTGGCAGAGACTTTTACACAAAGACATTGTAGTGCAACCAGCTAACCTGGAGCTGTGCATCCACCCTGCATCCTTTGCCAAAGAACCTTGGCCAAGGGACTTTGAAACCAGTGATACCGGCCGGTGTCACATCGCTATTTGGACATGGACTCTTGCATTGTTTGAGAATGTGATTTTATCTTTGTTATGCATTGAACATATGTTCCACATATTCCAGTTATATAGTGGTATCTCCAGATACCAGACGGGGAGTATCATGAAACAAGGATCACATTTCTGCCCGACCCCCCTTCTGCTTATCAGCTCCTTAAGTTCAGCTGCAGGCATTTGTTCCACATACACACACCGTGCCTGTGTGATGTATCAATATGTTGCCCTTTCTGCCTGTGAGCAGGCAGCCAGTGAGTTGTTACAGCATCCTCTGAGACTCTTCTCAGAATGGGCTATTCTGCCCTCCCCTCTTGTGATAGTCTGTCCCAAGACTATTCCTGCTACCCACATTCACCCTCACTTCCTTTTCCACCTAAGATCACAGTGAGTACAGACCTGTCTGCATCCACCCCTGGTAAGGCCTTTCTGTCTTACCGTAGTCCACCTCATAGAAGCATTCCAAATAGAGAAGCACTCTCTACTCACACTACACCTACAAGTACCCGTTGTTTTCTACTTCTGCAAAAAAGTTAAGAAAGACATTAATGACTTGTGATGCTTTGGAAGAGGGAAGACATGAGTTAAAGCTAACTGAAGCTATTCATACCTCAAAACGTGACCCTAGTTTCAGGATATACACTTTGCACAAAACAACATTCACAGAAAAGCCTAAAGCAAGAAGCAGTGGTGGTTTTACATCGTTCGTAGATGACAAAACCTTTAGGTGGTTTAGGTAAGTATTCCAGAAACAAGCAGCTCAGTATGTGAATGGCATATGACTAGTAAAGATATGCCATATTGGACTTTTGTTGCTTATATAAAAATTACAGAATTATCAACATTCACCAAAATTCAACAAGAGCTACTGTAGCAACAGATTATGCAGTGGTATTCATACTTGTGTAGTAGTGAAAAGATGATAGTGGTTGTATGTGTGAATGGGAACTGGGAGAAGTCTACTTTTGTCCTAAGGCTAAACTGTTCACAGACAACAATTGCTTGTAATTGTTATCTGTAGTTTTTAATCTCCATTCTCCAATGTGACTATGTCTTTAATAATCATATTGATGATACCATGAAGATAATGAGCAAACAAATGACTGTATGAAGCGCAAGCCATACATGACTGAATATAGTTCCCTTGCCGTCTCATATGGCATTGGCAATTGGCAACATTCATCCAAATCTTATTATTGATGTACTTGATATAGTGACACTGAATAGAATCCTGATGCACAAAAGGCCTCAACCTCTGAGTGTGGGAGGGCACAAAAAATATCCTAAGTATATAGTACTAGTACCCAGTGAGGAGGAGGATCCTTAACAATGACTCTCAATCTACCATGAAATTGCATGCTCACCCGTCCCAATACATGACACTGATAATAGGGACAAGCTAGTTTAAGTTGAACCCTCCATTGAAAACCATGTTATAATATGGTGAAAGTTGATATGTTTGACAAAATTAATCAGATAACATAAAGATTGTGAAGGGACTTTGTGGGGACTGGAAGTAACAAACATTTTTTTATGATAAAGGAGTAGCTCAGTGGTAATATCAATGCCTTTGAGATGAGTGTACCTTGTTTGAGTCAGCATTCCTTTTGACCTTGGGCAAGTCAATGTATCTTCCTGTACCTCAGGTACCAAGATGAGATTGTAAGGTCTAGGGCAGGGAATTATTGTGCATGGAAATGTTTACATACAGCACTGCCTACATTGTCAGTGCTACATATGAAAACAACACACAAATACAAATAATACAAGTTATGAGCATTGAAAATAAAATATACATTTTACCTGCTAAACCTTCAAAACAGTCAGGATAATATGAATCCATTTGAAAGGTAAGTGAATTGCTGTCATTAAACAAGTATTGCATTAGTTCATACTGTACATATCCCAGTATTTTACTGTCGCATTGGTCATTTTGATTTAGCATGGCCATGCTTTTTTTCTTGGATTTGGTGACATCCTAGGCTAGTCGAGCATAAAAATCAGGTCTTCATTTAATCATTTAAAATTGTCTATTTGCTGCCCTTTGAATACTAAAATTAAATTAGTTCTCATGCTAAACATATTGACATTATTATATATTAATCACTTAGCATATGGGTTTAATAAGAATTTGTTTCTGTTAAAAAATAACTGCAGTTCACCAATACAGTGCTATGAAATGGCCATGGAATTACAGGTACACTTTTTGGATGAGAAGAATTGGGAAGTCTGTTCCTCAGACATGAAGCACTGTACATGACCTTATGTGGCACCTTTCCACTGCTGCTCTTTTCAAGAGCACAATTACTGTATTAATGAAAATAGTGTTTTGGAAGGTATTCAAAAAGGGAAAATGATTTATAATAATCACAAATCACTAATTGGTACATGTAGGTACTGTAGATGAAAGCACCATTTAAGTGCACCCAAAACTCATATTATAAAGTTTGTACTAATGTATATTTCAAACAGTGGTCGATCACAGAAAGCTTCCATTTAACTCCGTAAGAGCTTTCGGACGATAGCAGTTGAATAAGCCCGTAAAGGTCTCTCATCTACTTTTCGTTACAGTTGCTGTTTACTTCTTAATCTGCTAATTGTAGAGACAACGTTGTATCTTTTTAAAATAGTAATAAATCAAAAGAAATCTGAAATATATATTAAAAATTAAATGTAAAACAATATCTAATATCCTGTTTCTGGCTTACTTTATATCTGAACTGAGTTGCCTGTATTTATAGAATGGTTCCAAATCATTTGAACTCATGAAAATATGTCTTTGGTGTTTGCACATGAGTAGTAATTGACATATGCCAATACATTTGCCTTCATATTGTAAGAAACATTTATTGCGGATTAATCCGCCGTAGTGATTTTTAAAAACCCACCGGCGGATTAATCCGCCGTTACAGATCAGAGTCTGAGCTACATAATGCCACTCCCACTTTTTATCTGCACACCCTTTTAAAAAAGCGGGGAGAGGGTGAGAGAGAAAGGGACAGAGGAAGAGACAGAGAGAGACACACAAACACAACACAGAAACAAACACACCGACTGTAGATTGTTTATCTTTTTTTATTTTTTCTATTTTGTTCAAATATTATTTTCTATCAATATTATTTTCTATTCGTTTTTTCAATGTTATTTTTATTATGAGTTGTGGTGGCAGCCAGGGCAGGAGGGGCTCGGCACATGCCCCTCCTGTGAGACTGCTGAGGTCAAATTATTTAAGGTCATTTGGCAGTGCAGTTTTTAAGACCCCCTGCAGTGGATGATGTGCCAGCACATTTTACTACTGGTACCAGCCATTGGAGTAGGCCTATTACTGGGCATGCTTCAACCCTGACTGTTAGTGTGCCACAGTAACCATCTACTCCTGCAGCTATTTAGCCTGTGTCGGGGGCATAGGTTATTGTTGAAAGTCGCCCTGTTTCAGGAGAAACAGATAGTAGTGTTGATTCAGGGTCCTCTTTTGACTGCGTGAAACTTTATTGTCTGTGTCACCTTTTCCCCCAGCTATTTCCTCATTTTTATTTACCTTAACTGATTCTCTCTGTATCTGACAGAGACTGTTGAGGCTTCCAGCACACAGGACCAACTGTTGCTTGAACTAGTGTGCTAGGAGCACGTGCATTGCTGGTCAGGCTGGTGTCAGGTTGCCAGAGCAGGGCCCAGTTGTAGTCTGTTGTGGAACACAATCACAAGTTTTGAATCTGTGTCCCTGTATCTAGTTTCAGCTGCATCACCTGAGTCGGCTACTCCCAGCACCACAACGGCTGCTTCTGTACCTCTTTCTTGGATGCGAGAAGCTTCACCACGTGGCAATTTAGGGGTTCAGGAGGTAGAGCCAAAGGCAGGAGGGGGAAGGGTAGAAGGGAGCCCTTCAAGCAGTCAGGAGGTTGTGACTTCTATAATCTCTTCTGGTCCAGGGAGTGCCCCAGTGGAATTTTGAGAAGCTGAGTTTGACATTGGTGGTGGTGTTTGTGGCTCTTCTGATGAGCTTAGTGAGGAGCATCCTGGAGAAGGTGAGTCAGAGTAATGCAGAATGAGTGCCTTTCCTTTAAATCATGGTGTAAGCCCTCAGGCTTGCCCTCCTAACATTGCAGACTACTCCCCTAGCATGTAGGCATTATAGGGGCACAGTCACCTGCATAGAGCAGCAACCAGCATGGTGTGGGAATACTTCCAATTGGCCAGCCATGGCTCAGTGAGCTCCTCTGAGGTGGTCCACTGCTCGCTTTGTTCTGCACCGGTGTGTAGGGGCAAGAGTGAAGCACACCTGGGGATGAGTGCTCTTCTGCAACATTTGAGGAATAAGCACTGTGATGTTTGGGAGAGAACTTGTGTCAGCGGTCTACAAATGTTATGATCCATACTGTGGGAACCTTGTTAGTAGGGGTGAGTCAGTTTTTGAGAGGCCGACATGAAGAATCAACGAGCATATGAGGCTAATCCACACTGAGGAATTCCATGTTTTGGAATGGAGTAGGTTAGTCTGTATGCGAGTTGATCCTCCTATCCCTAAAGTTACGCCACCTGAAGTAAGTGTGATGGAGATTCTTCATCCTCTCCATCCACATCCTGAAAGCAATTGGCTCAATCACAATTTTGGAATTGAAAAAAAAATTCCTCAGGCCTACTTATTCTTATTAGTTGCATCTTGGCCTTTTTTTAAGTTTGGGGTTGTGTTGTCACGGGGAGTGACTACGGGGCTAGAGTCCAGTAGCTGGAACGGGCTAGCAGGCAGGTAGCAGTGGCCAGAATCAGACAGCAAGCAGGTAGCGATGATCACTGGACAGGCAGAGGTCAGGAACAAGCCATGGTCAAGTGCAAGAAAGGAATTATGAAGCCCTAAGGAAGCTCATAGACTGAGTGAAACATATAGGGAGATCCTAACGAGCTAACTAGACTGTCGAGTGAGCTGGTGTTTGCAGAAGCGGACCCACGGACAGCTTGTCTTCAGACCCTGGGTGGTTTATATGCCTTTTACCATTTGGGAGCATGTGAGTGTATTTCCACTCTCTGATATGTGTTTTTATTTATAAACGTTATTTGTATCATGATCACCACTCTCTTTCCTTCACAAATAATGAGGTCCTATACCTCAGTATAAAGATTTAGATCCTGCAGCAGTCCACTCTGTGTTGGAAAAACACTCTATTTTTCCCTAGATCACATGAGTGGGAAATTCATAGTTTTCCCATACATTTAAAAAATGCATTTGCACTATGTATATTTTTTCTATTTTTTAATGTTAACCTTGAGAAAGTTTGCAGTTTGGACCTGTTGCTATGAGCGAGAGAGACCCAGGTTCAAGACCCACCAGGGGCCACTCCTTACAGTTGTGGTGCACGACATTGACTGATATTTAATGGATTATTAAGTGTATTGTAATATAAACAGTACACTAAATCATGGAGTACAGGTATGAGCTAAATGAAGGATGTTAAAAGTCAAATAAAACATATGGGGGTTTAACGTCCACCCCACTTATGACGCATAGTAGAAGGAAGGTAAACTCACTCTAAACTGTCCCAGTGCCCTCTACCTGGCCGTGCCCTTAGATATACTCTTCCCAGATACAGGAGTGCACCAGTGCCAGCAAAGTTGCTGTGACGTTCATCATTACTCTGCTCACCATTCAAATCAATACTCATCTTGTTATCTATGATTTCAGTAGCAGGTTCACTTTTCTCAGTCTCAGTCCAGAGTAGATGGGAGAGTAGTAATGAGACAGAGCCAGGAAAGAGAGTGACAGGAGTCAGAAGTGACCCAACTGACCACCATGATCACCGGAGGTTTTCCTCGTTATGAGACATTATGTTAACCAAACTACTGAGAGGTGGATTTCTGATCCCACCCTTTCAGCCAGGGTCAGGTTTACGCTGGTGGACCCTGGCTCTGTTACCCATGAACTTTGAATGTATTGTTCCTGGTCCATGTTATAGTGAAGGATAACCACCGTTCTGTTTCTGTTGCTCTGTTACTTACTCCAATGATGATCATGGTGGTCTGTTTCAAAGGGAACATTTATAATGGTCTGATAGAGTTACTGTAGGAGTTAGACAAGAGATGGACAACAGTCTGTCTAATCCTCTGTATCTTTCAGCAACTTTCTGAATTAGGTTATTACTGGACAGCTTTTGGTGAGCACACTACATTTGTAGGCCACCACCATTTAACCTCCACCCCCTCACCTACTGAAGTCTCCCTCAAAACATCTCCTCATCCACTCACACAATGACATTATAATCCCATGACTACCACATCCTGCAATTCCCCCTTTCAACACACCCTGACACTGTTTAAAGCAGCAAACATCTGGCAGCAGCCATAGGGCACACGCCACATGCTGTTTGTGCACTACAAAGGCCAGCTAGATACACTGTAGCCCTATATTAAGTAATGACATCTGCCTCATCTCAGCTTTGAACTACCATTGTTCTGCTCTCACCTGCACTTTGCATCTAGCTCATACACTTTTACTCCCAAACCCTCTTGCTTTATTTCTAATTCTCTAATGTTATCTCTCTCATTCTGCAGCTATGAACATTCTGCTTCTCACATCACACCCCATCACCCCAAACAAGTCACTACTACTCCTAGCCTGTGGCAACATGTTTCCCAATCCTAGCTCAATCCACATACCAATCCTCTTGCGTCCCACTTCCTGTCCCAAAATCTCCTCACCGCGTATGCTGATCACTTCAATTCACCCCCATTATCTCCCTTCCCTATTATTGTAATGTGCCCTTTGGAATGCAGGATTTTTCTGCAACAAATTCACAGCAATACATGACCTGTTCATTTCCAACTCTCTCAACCTTCAAGTCATTACAGAAACCTGGCTCACCCCCTCTTCTGCTGCACTCTCCTATGGTGGTCTCTCTCTCAACCACACCCAATGACCAGGGAATAGACAGGATGTAGGCGTTGGCCTACTACTTTCCCATGCTGCACATTTCATGTCATACCTCCATTTCTCTCCCTCTCCTTCTCATCCTTCAAAGTTCATGCTGTCTGTCTCTTTCCCCCCATTTCTCTCCATTTTTCTGTCATCTATCCCCATGGACCTACATCATAATTTTTTTTCCAACTTTGCAGCCTGGTTCCTTCATTTCTTCTCTTCTGACAGAACTACTATCAAATTGGGAGACTTTAACATACCTATTGACAATCACCACCACTTCAGCTGCCCATCTTTCCTCCCTAACCTCCGCATATGGTCTCTCCCAGTTGACCACCTATCCTACCCATTGCAATAGCCACTTCATTGACATGGTTTGCTCCCACTTCTGATCTATCTCTAACCCCTCTAATATGCCCTTTCCTCTCTGATCATCACCTGCTATCCTTTAACCTCACTCTGCCCTATACACCACCAACAATATCTACTTCCACATACCCACTTCCACTTTTCAACAGCTCTACAATCTCTCTTCTCCCTCATCAACACATTTTACTGTCATACCTAGCAACCTCTCTATACAACAGCATACTGTCATCAGTCTTTGACAAGACTGCTCCAGCCACCACACGTCCCCCCCAACAATCCAAGCCACAACTGTGGCACACACCTTTCACCCTCTACCTCCAAAAGTGCTCACGCTCTACATAACATTTCTGGAGGAAATTCCGCTCAAAAGCAGACTTTCTCCACTATAAATGTATGCTCTCCTCCAATAACACTTCCCTCTCCCTTGCCAAGCAAATCTACTTCTATTTATTCATACAAACTTTGTCCTCTAACCCTCAACACCTATTTGCCACCTTTAACTCCCTTCTCCACCCAACTACACCTACACCCCCCTCCACCCTCAAGGCCTTAATGACTTACAAAGGTCTCAATGACAATTCCCCCACTTACATCTCAGCCCTCATCCACAATTCCAATATATACCTACACACCCCCGTACATTCCTTCCACAACATCCGTCTTTCCTACCACCTTGTTACTTTGTCACTCCCACCTGCAAAACTTCTCCCATTCTGCCCCCTCTCTTTTGAATTCCCTAACACGTACAACGTCAGACTCTCCCCAGTATTCAGATGTTTAAAAACTCCCTTTTCAAGGAAGTCTACTTTCCATACCTCTAACATCCAACTCAACTCCCCCTCTAACCTTTCAAACATTAATGTCTTCAGCTGTCAGACTGGGCCATATTGTAGAAGAAGATACAGTGGCGGCCGCCCTGAGTCTAAAGCGACCGCCACCACGGGTAGTTTAAAACCACGTGCAGGCACCGTTTTTTCCCCGATGCGTGCCGCGCAGCCACGCGGCACTGGTGCCTGCATTGCCTCCGTTGCCTCCGTTCCGCCAGCATCCCGAAGGCGTCCCGTGATGCTGGGGATCAGCTCTAGGGAAGCAGAGCGGAAGCAGACGCTGGGAAGCAGAGGGGGAGCAGCCAGGGGTCGCGGACCGGATGAAGGGAGGAAGGGAAGATGCGGCTGGCGCACGGCCAAGTTCGGCAGCAGCCGAAAAAAGCCCCGGCATTTGTTAGATTGAAGTTGGCCGCAGCAGTATGAGGAACAAACCCCAAATACTGATGCTGCAACTGTAGCTAGATAAAAATATAGAACAATGTTTTATTCCATAGATCACTGAGATTAGAACAGTGTGGACATGGGCTATATAACTGGATATCCAATTGAATTCATCCAAAATGTGTTCGGGCTCACTCAGGGAGGGGGGCTGTATGCAGGGTGCAGGATATAGATACGAAAAGACACGCTGAAATAACGTGTCTCAGGGTAAATTATTGAAACAGCAGCTGCTGCCCTCACCAATATCCTGGGACCCACACAAAATTATCAGCTGGCAAGTACTCACAGTATGATCCCATAGACTGCCGGGTGATGCTGATGTATATACTGTGATGCTCCAATGCCACGTTGTGTCAGCGTGCTTCTGCCGGTTTGATTGTTATCTGAGAAAAAAAGTGGTTTCTGGTGGTCAAAGCTCTCAATGAACCAAGCGCAATTAGTAGAAAAATATTTATTTAATCAAAAGCAGACATCCGCAAAGGTGCAAAAAATCTCTGACCTGTGACTCTGGGCCATATTGTAACCCGAGCCACACCTTACCATACAATAAGCAGCCAACTTACCATCTTGTGTCAACATTGTCCCTCATTCCCTCTAGATCAGCGGTGCGCAAAGTGTGGGGCGCTGGACATTTTTTTGGGGGCGCTTGCAGAGGTCCTGCGCTCTTCCCCGAGGCATTTAAATTAAATGCCGGGGGATCGCGTGAGGCCTCTGCAACTCACTTACCATGATTCTGGAGATTTGCTGTGGCCGTCACCATGGCAACGCGGCATCAAATGACGCTGCAGTGTCATGCGCAGTGACGTCACACGTACGTCTCCATGGCAACGTGGTCACGTGACATCACTTGACGCCATTAAACAAGTGGAGGGGGGCGCAAGACTGAGGAGGAGCAGACAGGGGGGCGCAGCTAAAAATCTTTGCGCTCACCTGCTCTAGATTGTAAGCTCTCACGAGCAGGGCCCACATTACCTCTTTGTATCTGTTTCTGCATGTTTGTCCTCATCTGTATGTAACTGTTTGTTTTTGTAACATACATAACTCTGTTCCATATTATACTGCTCTGCGGAACATGTTGGTGCATCACAAATAAATGATAAAAAAGTGTTTGTGTGCCGAGCACGCTCATTTTAACTGAGACTTCTTTGTCTTTTGTCACTGTTTTGTCACAGAAATTGTATTTGTAAGTGTGATGTTTTTAATTAAAAATCAAAACACAATTTCAGTGCCAAAATGCAAAGAAGTTTGACTTAGAACACGTGTTTTAACGTGCACTTCTATATTTATAGTAACTGTGAATTCCTTGTGTGTTTCAGTGTCTGTGTGTCAGTGTGTATGTTTGTCAGTGGGTGTGTGTGTGTGTGTGTCAGTCAGTGTGTGTGTGTGTGTGTGTGTGTGTGTGTGTCAGTCAGTATGTGTCTGTGTCAGTAAGTGTGTGTGTGTGTGTGTGTGTGTGTCAGCCAGTGTGTGTGTGTCAGTGTGTATGTGTGTCAGTCAGATGAACTAACAGAGATTATTCTGACGTGTTTCGCACACAAACGCGTCACAGTACTCTGTTAGTTCATCCTATTTTTTATTTGGTTGCCAATGGCCAAATAAAAAAACATTTTTAATGCATTTTTGAGCGATCCAACCTTATAATTTTCTCCAGCAGTGCACACCTATCCCCGACGGACTTCCGATGTCTCAGAAGTGACAGCAATGCCACTTAGTTTATTCAAAGTGTCTTTTGTGTCTTGAACGTGAGATGGTAGACTAGTTACAAAGCTATGCAGGACATTGTTGATATTAATACTACTGCCTTCAGTGAGGCAGTTGTTACCAGAGACAATGGTTTGTCCTGGAAGGAGCTGTTGGTTATTACAGTATATATTTTGGGGATACTGTAGAAAGTTACAACAGTGGGATATTTGGGAAGCATAAGTATTCCTACCTGGTGATAAGGTAATTATCTTGTCCTCTTTGTAGAATGGAAATTAATTATTTCTTGTATTGTGATGTAGGACTATTGTATGTAGGAGATTGTGGTAACACTGTTTGTCACCTGTCTCTTGTTTTCTGAGACATAGGCGTCCGTGTCCTGAATTATGATATTCCCGCCTTTGTCGGATGGTTTAATGTTGAATTCAGTTCTGGACATTAGTACCTTAAGATCCTCATTCTCTTTTAGAGTTAAATTATTGGTGGGAGTGCTGAGCTTCTAAATCTCTCGTAAAGTAGATGACGAGCTTAACTGGAGGGCAAAGAGTAAGTGGCGGAGTGAAATGACTGTTGTTTCTTAAGTCAGTAAATAAGCCACGTATATGAGTATCAGTACCTTCATTTTGTTATAGCAAGGAGATAAGGGCATCAAGGTTGCGTTTGTTAGATGCACTCACAGGGGCTTATTCTGTGTTGTGTATCGTGGGTAACTGTAAATACTGTAGTGCCCTGTTCATAATCATGACTATCTCAAATAAATTTGCGGTGTTTTCTGTCTTTCAAATCTGTCTTAAATTTGTCCACGTTGTTCTCAAATCGTCGTTTATAATCCTCAAAGTCCTGAAGTATATCACTTTTTGAGATGTCGTTAAGAGTTGTATATTATTCAGTACTGATTAGTTTTGTGGTCTTTAAGAGTTGTATTTAATTCAGTACTGATTGATTCCAGTCTGTTTTTATCATGATCAATCGGTTGAGACATTAACTCTTTAGAGAAATTTGATAATACTGTCTTCCATTGTTTGATAAATTCAGTGGACGTACAGTAACATGATGT
The DNA here is from genome assembly GCA_036426205.1 of Ascaphus truei. Lineage (NCBI taxonomy): Eukaryota > Metazoa > Chordata > Amphibia > Anura > Ascaphidae > Ascaphus > Ascaphus truei. The sequence goes on along the minus strand of WSYH01001069.1, from coordinate 103,349 downwards.
GAGGAGTTCAGCCTAGTCCTAAATCCTTGTGGGATCATGTCATGCTCAATATAGTTCTGTAGACTTGTCACCTCCCACCATATTTGGATTTGTGACTGGAGGATTTTAGAGATATTATGAAAATGATTAATTATATCTGGGTTAGTTTCTGAAATAGTAATGGGTTCTTTAAAACACACATTTCTGGCTTCATCTTGTCAGTGTGAGATGTCAATCCCATTGCTATGAAAGCCTGCCATGATGAGTGCGGGTCAATAGGATCAACAGCTTTACTTTTTAATTACTGTTTATACTTCACTACAGTGATACATGTTTTATTATACCTACGAAATGTTATGTTTTATGAGGGTGGTGTGCAACAAAGTGAATTCTTTGGCAGTGCACATATCTGTGTGCCTTCCACTTTCTCTGGTATTCACTTACAATTCACAGTTTTGCACCCACAGCCTATTACTAGGATTATCCATTCATTTACCCAGGTCCATTTAGTGTGGCACTCTAGTTGATCAACTTTTCCCCCTTTTTTTCCAGGTTGAGATAAGGGTAAAGAAAACTCTTGACAAACACTTCCCCATTCAGAAGAACCAAGAACCTGGCTGGGGGACTATATGGGATTTTACCTTTGCCTCCATGTATCCTGTGAAAAAATATTTACATTTTCATTATCTTTGGGTCCACAGGCTTCACCTATAAAAGCATACACTAGAGAAAAGAAACCTAGTAGGTGAGCACTCAATCACAGCTAAAGTATTGTGGTAATATTAAAAATAATCTTTATTATCATCAATGAATATAAAATAAAGGGTTTTAAAATTAGATCAAACAGCATGGACTGTGACTGTGATCAAAATTACATTGCTGTACCAGCTATGTTGATTATACATATGGGAGATTATATGACAAATAATCAAAATTTCATGCTGTAAATTTACAGCCTATGTATAGAATAAGGGTCCAGTAATTGAACTGCTGCTTATAAACTGCCTCACAGCAGCCAGTAGTATCAATGATGTAACTTAGGTAAATGTAGCTTCAGTAGCTATTAGCTCATAGCTCATAGCTACGGACTACATTTACCTAAGTTACATCAATTGATACTACTGGCTGCTGAGGCAGTTAATATACAGCAGTTCAATTACTGGACCCTTATTCTATCACATTAGGCTGTAAACTTACAGCATGAGATTTTGATTATTTTTCATATAATCTCCCATATGTATACAGGCATACCCCGCATTAGCGTACGCAATGGGACCGGAGCATGTATGTAAAGCGAAAATGTACTTAAAGTGAAGCACTCCCTTTTTTCCACTTTTCGATGCATGTACTGTACTGCAATCGTCATATACGTGCATAACTGATGTAAATAACACATTTGTAACAGGCTCTATATAGTCTCCCCGCTTGCGCACAGCTTCGGTTCATGTAGGGAGCTAGTATTGCTGTTCAGGACGTGCTGACAGGCGCATGCGCGAGCTGCCGTTTGCCTATTGAGCGATATGTACTTACTCACGAGTGTACTTAAATGAAGTGGTCCTTAAACCGGGGTATGCCTGTAATCAACATAGCTGGTACAGCAATTTAATTTTAATTATTTTAATTTTAATTTATTAATACTCTGGAGTAGAGAAGTGGACGTAGTATAACACATTGGTGACTATAGATAACCTCGGGCTGGTTACAGCTACAACTTTTTTACCGTAAATAATGTATATTTTTTACAGCGACAGTGCTTTTTTTACTGTCACCGTTACAGCAGCGCCCACCACCAACACTAGTAGCAGACAGAGAATGATAGAAATTCAATATGGACCAGTTTATCACTTTCCTTGTAAATAATTGACAGTACGAAATGTTCTAAAATATTAGTAATTATTTTGGGGATTATTTAAGAGTAATATCATTAACTGCTGCATTTGCCAGATACAAGTTAAAACAGCAATACTACTTTCCAACTTCTTTTTTTTAAATTCTCATATGCAAAGAATGTAACAATGTCTACATTCTTACCTAAAGTGGCAACCGTTTGGTGCTCCTGTTCCAAATCAGTAATTATCTTGATTGTGTGCCAAACATAATGCCTGCTTCAGTCAGTGTTAGGCCGCGATTATACTGCATGCTTGCGTGATGTCATGCACTGCAGGCTGGACACACCGGGAGTCGACAGGGAGGCATGGCTGTGACGTCATGTGAGCGGTTCACCCTCATTGGCTGAATTGCTCACGTAACGGGGCCAGCTCGCTACAAAAACAATTTTATTTGTCTCCTCACCAGTCTGTCACTGCGTAGCTCGTGTGTCTATATGCGTCTGTGTGCATCTTCATTGGCCACCATTAGTTTGTTCCGCGGCGCGCATACGCGCCATGAGTATAAACATGGCCTTACTCAGCAGCTGCAATGTATCCTTATATTACTACGGTATCATTATGTATTGTTACAGTTTGCAGCTCAAACTGCTGGGAACATTTGCAACAAATTATCCCAAACAAAAATGTGTAGCAAAGATCTTGCACTACTTTGGAGGTGGGTTAAAACATGCTATAAAAATCAAAGAATGCTTTAAAAATCATTACAAAATGGCATTAAAAGTTGAATAAAAATAAAAAAACAAAAAAGTGTCACTTATCTATTACAACAGAACTTATTTATTAATAAAACACATATGATTTCACATGTTTTGCTGCTATAATTTGATAGAAACATGTCCAGAACTGGGACAGGACACACTGACCAAAGGTCATTCACTATAGTAGTGATACTACTTATTATTAACTGAACTCCAGTAATTCACAGGTTAATCCTGTTGTCTTTTGTTATGGTCCTGGGAGAGAGGATAATTTTACCTAGAGACTTTAAAGCTGACTGAAATGTTTGTGGTTACACCTGGAGGCTTGATTGCCACTGACGCCCAACGCCAGAAACATATTCAAGATGCAACAACTTCGGAGCAGACGGTGACGGTCGTGTGGAGAATACTCGCCAGAGGACAGCTTACTATTGAGTATTATACTCAGCAACGTGATTAATTCAAGGCTGTTCTAGTATGCTACCTCATTTTTTATGTTGTTTTATAACTTTTTGACATTAAATAATGCACTAGATTTAGCTTTTTTGTTTTTTTTTAGATCCTTTTCCACTGCGGAGGTTTACTGAGCCTTCCTAATGAAGCAGCATCTGAAAATGTATGTTCCACACTCAAATTTGTTCTGCCAATTAAGCACTTTATTCAGTAATCCACAGTGTGATATTCAGTCATATAGTTTCACAATATTTTTTCATTTGTTTCAGATAATGGTTGTTTCCATGTATCAATTGCATTTTGGATTGGAGGTTAACTATAGGTTTCACACAATTATTCACTGGTAAATACCTGGTTGTTAAATGGTTCAGCTAAAAAAAAATTATTAAGTAAATAATGTATAATTTTTTAAACTATAGTACTACAGCAGCAACGGCCCAACCCACCCACAGCTAAACGCTGCTACAAATGGCTTCAGCTTGAGTCTGTACCACTATTTATACTCCTTCACCTATTATAATTCTGTTTTTAAAATTGTGGATTACGTTTTCAGGTTTAAATTATTAATCTGCCGTGCGGATTATCAGCAATAGAAAAAATGTCAAATTTCACCTTGAGATACCCAGAAAGAGGTTTACAATGGCGTTCCCACAGATATATGTACACATTTAAGTAAATATCAGGAAGAATTCAATATCTTATAGTGTATAAAAAAAAGTATTTGTGACTTCAAACACTATTAATGTGCAAAGAAAAAAAAGTGATTCTAGTCACTATAGATCGATTATTTAAAAGGTGGGGTTGTGTAAAATGCAGTAGGGTAAAGCGGTGATCGAATTATTGCTCAAACCCTCAGGTGGGAACGGTTTCCAAAAGTTCCATCTATTACACATACTCTCTAAAATCCAAGGGATCTTAAGATGTCACCCAGAATAAAGAAGAAAAAAAAAAACACAATAGTGCAAAAACATATAATACAGGAGGTTATCTGAGAGGAAATCTGGGCTCCTTTGAATTTCCTACTCACAGTGTTCTATTCAAAATAGCGCACTCCCAAACTGTGGCTAGAGTTCTGTCTTTTTGAAAGAAATAGTTCCATGTTGAGATTGCCTAAGGGTAGAGAAATAGAGGATAGCATGGAGCAGATCAGTTTAAAAAAAGCTTTATCAGTAAAAAAAAAAAGGCAAGTAATGTACTCACATTTAGTACATTCTTAAAATGCATATAGAACATGAAAAGAGCATTGGCACCCCATTGCAGTCACGCTGTGGTCGCAGTGCCTCTACTGCGATAGAAACCTTCGCTCCACCGGGTATGCCGTGTCTCATCACTTCCGGTCACTTCCAGTCACTCCCTGGCGAGGAATGATGTGCGTTCAGCTCCTGGAATGCCTCGGCCCAACGCATTTCGCTGGTCCTCAGCTTTGTCAGGAGTCGATTTATCCCCCCACACTCATTACAACTATATATACACTATCTGGTATTGCTAAAGATCTTGATCTGCACATTTTGCTACCAATAAAATTATTGTCGATGGTGTCCTATTTTGACTGCATAGAATGATTGTAAACATATCTGCTTGTATGTATTCCTCTCTAATACAGTTGGACCCATTAATAAAGCACATGAGTAAAGAACATGAATAACATGCTCAACCCAGATATTTCACATATAGGATATCCGTTATATACAGTACAACCATATGTAAGGTATGGTGTATATCTATAAACATAAATATAATTGAATCACCACAGTGATATGTGTGAACATATGTGCTATACATCTTGTATCCCTGATATAATTAATACATGCATAAACTAATCATAACAACCAATAAGAAATATATAGATACACGTGTTTGCAAAGAGCATTCATTACTAGCCTGATTCTTATGAGAGCATGAGATCTCATTTTGAACGTACATTATCTCATACCAGTCCATTATATATACATATACATATATATGAGAAAGACAAAACAGAGAGCGCACGCCCTATAGTGTAACACTGTATCATTTAATGTGGGGAAGGGTGGATGGGGGGATTAAAAACACTCACAATAGACAAGTAAAATATGTGCAGTATGTGATATATAATCACCACCAAGGCGTGTCCAAACCGCTGCAGAGAGTCCAAAGCAGGCTTGAGTTGATCTCACGAACAGCGCAATCCCTCCGGTTCACTCGGTTCACTCGAAATCATCCAGGTAATTCTGGCATCAGAGTATGGCCTTCAAATCACTACATGTGCTCCCCGGCCCCCCCCTTTCCCTTCCCTTTTCCCCTCTTTCCCCCCCCTCCCCCCTCTCCTTTTTCCTTCCTTTTCAGAACTATATCAATTGATCTATATGGACATTTTAATGATAATTTAATAATTTTTTAACTTTACATATTATTTGATGCAGGGGTTATAGATTGTGTTCACCATTAATGAAACTGAAAATATGCTATTGGTCTCTTATATATATAACTATGGTTTGTGGAATATTTATCATTTAAATAGATTATATATTATTCAAGTGTTTATACAATAGTTTATTTATCTAATCGTAGGATTTAGTAATTAATTAAGTAAATTAAATTTTATTTCTGATAAATATGTATTTTGTATGACTGTGTGTAACATATGATGTATTTTAATAATAATATTGTTATGCAATTTTAATTTGTATGTATAGCTATTGAAGCATTATTTACTTTATTCTTATGCTCTACGTTGTTAGCAGTGTATTTCTACTGGAGAATCCGTTCCAAATTAATTAATTATATAAATGTCTAACTATCATCAGATATAATTAGGTGGCAATCACTATAGACAGTATATTTGGGTATTTATAGCCAATTATATATTTATATCAAGCCACGGCTCGTCTATAGGGGAGGGACAAACACTTAGCACCTCCACCAATCATCTTAGGAACCTTCCAGTATTTATACACTGCTATCCTTGTTCAGGGACATTCCCTTTGAAAAAGTTGCATTTGTTGCGACGAAACGCGTCAGGGACGTACTTTACGACATTACGTCATCACGCTGTGTGCATCCTTTATGGCCGGGGAGCACATGTAGTGAATTGAAGGCCATACTCTGATGCCAGAACTATCTGGATGATTTCGAGTGAACCGAGTGAACCGGAGGGACTGCGCTGTTCGTGAGATCAACTCCAGCCTGCTTTGGACTCCCTGCTGCGGTTTGGACGCGCCTTGGTGGTGATTATATATCACATACTGCATATATTGTACTTGTCTATTGTGAGTGTTTTTAATCCCCCCATCCACCCTTCCCCACATTAAATGTTACAGTGTTACCCTATGGGGCGTGTGCTCTCTGTTTTGTCTTTCTCATAGATTTTGCTGTGGAACTGGTTATTCCATGAGAGAGCTGCCGTGGGCCGTTGGACTCTATGTACATTATTCTGGTGCTACCTGTCAGGACTCATTGTGGGGTTTGGACATTGAACTTTTATTTTTATTTATATTTATTTTTATTTTATTTCAATTTTTGTCAATTTGTGTACCCATATGTTTGCATTTAGTATTAATTGAATTGATATACATTATTAAGGTCATTGTCACCTCAGGTTAGTTTTATACCAATATCAATATCATTTGATATATATTCATCTGCTTGTTGGCGCTACTTTTTGTTTCTCCTCATAGATAAATGTAAGGTTATGCATTTGGGAAGCAAGAATAAACAGGCGACTTACACATTAAATGGGGATAAATTGGGGGAATCCTTGATGGAGAAGGATTTAGGAGTGCTTGTAGACAGCAGGCTTAGCAATAGTGCCCAATGTCATGCAGTAGCTGCAAAGGCAAACAAGATCTTATCTTGCATCAAACGGTCAATGGATGGAAGGGAAGTAAACATAATTATGCCCCTTTACAAAGCATTAGTAAGACCACACCTTGAATATGGAGTACAATTTTGGGCACCAATCCTTAGAAAAGACATTATGGAACTAGAGAAAGTGCAGAGAATAGCTACCAAATTAATAAAGGGGAAGGACAATCTAACTTATGAGGAGACGCTAGCTAAATTAAATTTATTTATATTAGAAAAGAGGCGTATAAGAGGGGATATGATAACTATATACAAATATAATTGGGGACAGTACAAGGAGCTTTCAAAAGAACTATTCATCTCACGGGCAGTACAAAGGACTCGGGGCCATCCCTTAAGGTTGGAGGAAAGGAGATTTCACCAGCAACAAAGGAAAGGGTTCTTTACAGTAAGGGCAGTTACAGTGTGGGATTCATTACCCATGGAGACTGTGATGGCAGATACAATAGATTTGTTCAAAAAAAGGTTGGACATCTTTTTAGAAAGGAAAGGTATACAGGGATATACCAAATAAGTATACATGGGAAGGATGCTGATCCAGGGATTAATCCGATTGCCAATTCTTGGAGTCGGGAAGGAATTTATTTTTCCCCTTATGAGATATCACTGGATGATATGACGCTGGGGTTTGTGTTTGCCTTCCTCTGGATCAATAAGTAAGTATAGATATAGGATAAAGATATACACAACCAGAGTACCACTACCTTATATACACACACCCTGAGTACCACTGCCTTATATACTCACACCCAGAGTACCACTGCCTTATATACACTCACAGAGTACCACTGCCTTATATACACACACCCAGTATACCACTGCCTTATATACACACACCCAGTATACCACTGCCTTATATACACACACCCAGAGTACCACTGCCTTATATACACACACCCAGTATACCACTGCCTTATATACACACACCCAGAGTACCACTGCCTTATATAAGCATACGAACCAATCCAAAGATCAGAAAGGAGACAGCAAACTGCACGGGGTTAATACAAAAGATCTCAAAATATAGACACACGTAAGCCAACGTTTCGGTCCCACATGGAGAGCTTCCTCAGGGCCGTGCAACCAACAAGTGACAGTGACCATACATATATACCCCCACCCAAGATGCACCACAACAAAAAAGAACCAATCACCAACACATAATCAAGAACGGCATTCAACATAGCTGTGCTCTGAGCCACATACCCCAGTGACTGTAAAGCGATTGGCCATCTGCAGCCACGATCAGGGAGAAGGCAATCCTGTAATCATCAGAGCCCACGAGGATACTCATGCCCAGCATCACAGTGTCAGTGCGACAGCGCGTCGCACGTCAGACATGCGCAATGAAGCAAAAAACGCTGGAGACCGGAGCGCCAATCAGGATCATGCTCCGCGCACCACGTCAGTGCACGGAAGCCCCACATAGTATCCCTGGCAACCTAGGATGCCGGCAAACAGCCTGCGCATGCGCAGTAATGAACTGTGCTATTGACGGGGACACCCATCATCACAACACTGGCTCTGGGCAGAGAAACGGCAAATAGCAATAGGCTCAACTTAATACACAGACAGGGCCTATTAAAGGAGGTATTATAGGGTATCAAAGCACAATCTATTGTGAAGACCAAACCTGCAAAAAACAAACAAGGGAGGTGTAGGTGTGCAAGGGATGTGAAACAATTGGGAAATAGTGACATATACACATACAGCATAATACATTGCTTGGTCATTGTATAACATAAACAATAAAGCATCTATAAAAAACAGCCTATTTAAGCTCCTCATTGAGGCCTCCAGGAGTCATAGTCCGAAGCTCATAGATTAACCTGGCCTCATATTGTAACAGAGTCTTGCCCCTATCACCCCCACGGGGGGGACGGGACAGGAACCTGGAAAATAGGCATGCATCAAAGTGTAGCCAACGAGTGTCTCTTATCCTTAAAATGTCTGGCCACAGGAAGACATTTCAGATCCATGTCAGCAGCATCACTCAAAAGGACTTTTCTAATAGTTGAGCGGTGCATGGCCATGCGTTCCTTCAGCATCCTAACAGTTTTGCCAATGTACAACAATCCACAAGGACACCTAATAAAGTACACCACAAATTTCGATTCACAATTGAGTGTCTGTTTGATTTTAATCGGTGTACCACTATGCGGGTGATTATAGCTCGGGCCAAGTTGCATATATTGGCAATTAGTACATCCGTGGCATCGATCAGAGACAGATTTTTTGGCTAACCAGGAAGTAGGAGTGGCATACTTCTCTATTGGATCAGACCCAGTGACCAAATCACCAATACTAGGTCCACGGCAAAAACAGAATAGGGGTGGTTCTTTAGCACATGCCCCAAACCTATCATCATTCTCCAAAATCCGCCAATTGTCTCGAATACAGTGCTTGATGTTATTTGTAGCCGTACTGAATGTACAGTACTAACTATATTAAGCCTATTACTAACTGGTTTTCTGGGTAACGGTGTCAGTAACTCACTGCTATCGATCTGTCCAACCTTCTGTAAAGCAACATTAATATCATTGGCTGAATAGCCCCCCTCGCGAAAGCATGTAGCCATCTGAGTTAAGGCTCTATCCTTCTCCTCCGGGTCTGTAGTTATTCTCTTAACTCTTAACAGTTGGGAATAGGGGAGACCCCTCTTAAGCGGTACAGGATGATGACTGGCTGCACACAGGAAAGAGTTGATATCAGTGCTCTTCCGGTATACTCTGGTGGCCAGTGTACCACCAGTTTTATACACTATAGTGTCCAGAAAAGCAATTTTCTTGCTGCTATAATTGAGAGTAAAGCGAATAGTGGAGGGTATACTATTCAAAACAGCCACGAACGCCAACAGATCCTGTTCACTGCCAGTCCATAGGATAAAGACATCATTGATGTAGCGGAGGTATTTAGCAATATACTGTCCATATGTGATGTCATGTAATATGTGCATCCGCTCATACAAATCCATAAAAAGATTTGCATAAGACGGTGCCATATTAGAGCCCGTGGCCGTACCAGTTAGCTGTAAATAATGATGTTTTTCAAATTTAAAAAAGTTTTTATGGAGAATGACTTCGATAAGTAACATGAGGAACTCCACTGGAGGGCCTTGCGATGCTGAAGGAACGCATGGCCATGCACCGCTCAACTATTAGAAAAGCCCTTTTGAGTGATGCTGCTGACATGGATCTGAAATGTCTTCCTGTGGCCAGACATTTTAAGGATAAGAGACACTCGTTGGCTACACTTAGATGCATGCCTATTTTCCCGGTTCCTGCCCCCCCCCCCCGTGGGGGTGATAGGGGCCAGACTCTGTTACAACATGAGGCCAGGTTAATCTATGAGCTTCGGACTATGACTCCTGGAGGCCTCAATGAGGAGCTTAAATTAGGCTGTTTTCTATAGATGCTTTATTGTTTATGTTATACAATGACCAAGCAATGTATTATGCTGTATGTGTATTTGTCACTATTTCCCCATTGTTTCACATCCCTTGTACACCTACACCTCCCTTGTTTGTTTTTTGCAGGTTTGGTATTCACAATAGATTGTGCTTTGATACCCTATAGTACCTCCTTTAATGGGCCCTGTCTGTGTATTAAGTTGAGCCTATTGCTATTTGCCGTTTCTCAGCCCAGAGCCAGTGTTGTGATGATGGGTGTCCCCGTCAATAGTACAGTTCATTACTGCGCACGCGCAGGCTGTTTGCCGGCGTCCTAGGTTGCCAGGGATACTATGTGGGGCTTCCGTGCACTGACGTGATGCGCGGAGCATGATCCTGATTGGCGCTCCGGTCTCCAGCGTTTTTTGCTTAATTTCGCATGTCTGACATGCGACACGCTGTCGCACTGACACTGTGATGCTGGGCATGAGTATCCTCGTGGGCTCTGATGATTACAGGATTGCCTTCTCCCTGATCGTGGCTGCACATGGCCAATCGCTTTACAGACACTGGGGTATGTGGCTCAGAGCACAGCTATGTTGAATGCCGTTCTTGATTATGTGTTGGTGATTGGTTCTTTTTTGTGTGGTGCATCTTGGGTGGGGGTATATATTTATGGTCACTGTCACTTGTTGGTTGCACGGCCCTGAGGAAGGTCTCCATGTGGGACCGAAACGTTGGCTTACGTGTGTCTATATTTTGAATACAGATCTTTTGTATTAACCCCG
>WSYH01001069.1:71009-90287 GCA_036426205.1 Ascaphus truei | reverse complement strand
GGTCTCTGTTAGGCTGTTGTGCTTTCATTTGGCCACATCGGCGCGCCTAGGCCCTCCCCTGGGGTGGAGACTCCCTCCTCCCACCACCCAGTCGTCACCATGCTAGTCTTGCCGGATTACACAGCGCGGTCTGGCATCTGTGAGGAGGTGCTGCCGAGCGTGCGTGATCCAGTTCCTTATTGACGTGACACGCAGGGCTGACACGCATGACGTCAGACTGGCGCACGGCCGATTTTGGCGCCAATTTTGAAAGTTGTGATTGGTTATTTGTGAGTTATATGGTGTATAAAAAGGGACCCCTTGCCCCTACCCCCCATACTCCTTGATAAAGGACCCTTATGGTCCAAAACGCGTAGGAGTTCTTTGTCTCACCTTATTGGGGTCATGTTTTTTGTGTGTTGCTGAATAAATAGATTTTTATACTTTTTCACCACCTGACTCCCTGGCAGTACACTGTTTTTGTTTTTTGTTTTTCTCTCGCTGGACTACTCCTTACAGACTGCACGCCATTTGGATGTACCAAGCAGGTCTTTAAGGACAGATTGAGTGGGTAAGATTTATTTCATTATTTAATTGTTATCTCTATAGATGAGTACTATCGATTACACTGTGAGGTCTCCAATGAGGTCACTTTAGGGTGCTTTTTAGCATTACTATTTGACACCTTCAGGAGACGGGTGTTTTAGTGACTCACACATCACAGTTCATCCTTATACCGACTCAGTCATTTATTCTGCCCGTCAGTCCTGCTCAATTATTATGGACATTTATGTTTGAGGTTCCACCATCTCTGGAGCACCCATTTCACCATATACCCATATACATGGAGATCTAACATTTATATAGATGGTCTTTTCAGCTGTTGAATAGCCCCATCTTGATTAGTAATATTACATAATAAATGCTAAGAAAAAAAACATATTCTATAGATACTCTCTCCATTCCTCTCAGATAATCAGCTGTATCATACGTTTTTGCACTATTGGGGGTTTCTTTCTTTATTCTGGGTGACATCTTATGCTCCCCCTGGATTTTGGAAATTTCCCTTTGAGACTGATTGGCCAATTCCTTTCAGCTGCGGATTTCGACCTATCAGTGTCAGATTCAAAGCTGCAAAAAAGATTTTCCCATCTGCAGTGCATGCAATGCAGGGCTATTGTCTTATCAATGATGACTTTTTCTTAAGAAACACATTCATGCACATGAATTAAAATGTTATGCACTTGCAATGTAAAAGTGACTGACATCAAATTATTTGGACAATATACTTAATTAATAGATCTGTGTCTACGGACAAAGAGCCAGATTCAACAAAGTCCTAAGAGTATCCAATGGAGAATTGTATCATGAATGATGAAGTTAACTTCCCTGTATTCAAAAAGGGTGTGTGCACTTTCACTATTGTTTGGGGTTTAAAAATTTTTTTTTCATGTTTTGGTTTTGCCAGAATTCAATTTGTTTTAGTTTTATATTTTTTTTTTTTTAATTATGGAAAAACAAATCAAAACAGTCAGGAAAATACTAAAATAAAATAGCATGAAAACATGCTAAAAAGGGATTAAAATCATTAAAACAATTAGGAAATTGTATTATACAGTATGAACCCTTATTGTATTCCTAAAATAAACCATGTGGGCAATGAAATGTTTTGTAACAAATCTTTTATTCTGTGCCATATGAGATTTTGTTTATAATAACATGATTCTAATTTAATCCAGTTGTTATTCAAAATAACAGGATTGTAATTCCCCCATGCCCAACTTCCCCATACATCGACTAGCCGGAGCCTAGGATATGGTTGAGTCCTGGACTCTCACCCCTCTTTATTCAAGAACTCACTGGGTTCCTGACTATGGCTGAGTCCTAGGCCCTGCCATCACCCCCTTCTCTCCCCCCCCCCCCCCCCACCCTGCTCAACATTTTCACCAGACCCTGGTAATGGCTGTAGTCCTTGGCTATCCTGTTTGTGTGTGTGTGGAAGGTATTAAACTCAAATCCAAACCACCCCAAATCTGGAGGGAGATATAACCCAGGAGGGGGGTAGTTGATGACACAGATTCTCAACCAGTTCTATGGACTTGGAATCATGGAGACACTACATTCAACTGTCAAGGATATCACCAAAGATAGAGGGGATGAGCCCTTCAGGGTTGTCAAATATATAGCAGACAATGTAGAAAATTCAGAGCTCGTGCTGCAAGTATATGGTATGTTGGAACCGTAAATCCCCTTGCAGCATGTGTGCGGAGCGTCTCCCCAGTCGGCTCCTAAAGCAGGGTGACCTCCAGAAGGGGGACCTCCTGATGAAGCACGTAGTGCGAAATGCGTAGAGGTCACGACAGGTCACTCTGCGCGTATTCTGACAGGCTGAGACGACGTTTGCAGGAAGCTCCAGCGGTGGAGTATAGAGAGGTCAGATGGTGGTACCTGTAATTAAATATGCCAACCTAATATATACCCAACACAGATGGCATGTGACATAACTATTTACCCAACTGGTACTGGTTGGCTAGTAAACTATATTACTAGTACAAAACAGAGTAAAAACAGACTAGTCAGATGGTCGTATATACAGATGTAAGACTTAATGACATTGACCATGAGAAGTGAAGTTTTAATCCCCAAAAATTATGCACGTTTTGTGGCATGATTGCTACCGGAAAAAATTGAGTTTTAGCGTTGATCAAAGTACTCTGCAGTAATGATAGACAGCGCTATTGTGCTAATAAAGATACTGACTCTGTCAACAATGAAAGAGTGGATAACCGGTGCATCAGAAGTTGATAAGTCCTATTAATAGATGTTGAAATCTCCGCTAGGACCACTCCCATAACAACTATATATATTATAACTTCCCTAATAGGGATGGGGGACTAGTACCTAGGGCCCACTGGCACATATACACAGTACATAGATTATCCCATACAGTGTTGAATAAGGGGATAGAAACCCACAGGAATGACTCACTGTTTGCTTCCATGATCCACAGTGCGGTCCTGTTGCGGTAATTCGATGGCGTGCAGTCCACCAGGCAGGGTAAGCAGGATACAAGTGAAAAAAGGCAGTGCACTGCCTAAAAAAGCGGGAGGAGGCTCACAGGTGCATAAAAACGACTTTATTCCATAAGTGAATCAAACATGACCCTAAGAGCAGCAGCAGGCAACACACCTAAGCATTTCGGGCCGTGTGCCCTTTATCAAGGTGCAATTTACTGAACAAACCAGCCGGTATATAAATAAAAGCGGCGAACGAGCCAATGAGTGGCGTCACGGCCCATTGTCCAAACCGCTTCCAGCTCCTACGCGCGGGGACTCTGATAGGGTAAAGTGTGAATTTCAATTAGACCAAACTTTATTGAGACCCCGTTATGTCTCCCTGAACATCTGGAGATGTTCTGTATATAGGCTTAGTCGCGGATGATCTGATTGGTTCGTCCTCACGTCAACACAAAATAGCTTTATAGACACTCGCAAACATCCAATCAATATAGTATATATATAACAGTAAAATATCTTCCATAATATATATTTTTTTCCTCATGGACCCCAACTCACTCCCAGCCAACTAGAACCACCACAAAAATGCAATTAAAAAAAAAAAAAAAAACATGGAAAATTCACAAAAATCCCAATAAAGTTGCTTTCTCACAAAGCCCTCCAAATATACTCCTAATTGCCCCCTCTCTTCTGCCCATGGCCTCGGGTCCTCCCTTATTACCTCCTCTTCACTCATGCTGCCCCCTCTCTCTGGAATTCCCTACTATGCACCATCAGACTCTCCCCCAGCTTTCAGACATTTTAAAACTCCATGAAATCTCACCTATTTAAGGATGCCTATTTGGCATTCCCCTATCTTCCAACTCCTCCCCACCGCCTTCACCCTCCAACCCCATTGGGCCCAGCTGTGCAGCTGGACCAAACTCCACACTATCCAACACCCACACCCCTAAACCTTAATGTGTGTAGCTGTGCGACTGGACCAAACTCCATTGTGAGGTACTGTATACCAAGTCCCACAATGAGCAGCCACTTTAACTTTTGTTTTAACTTTATTCTTCTCACGATCGGACCCTCATTACCTTTTGTATCTGTTTATCCTTATTTGGTATGTCGTTCTGTTTATGCAATTGATATTTTGTTCCCTTATTGCACCGCACTGCGGAATAAGTGGATGCTTAATAAATAAACTATAATGATTATATGAAGTATTACATTTCACTTCATCTTTAACAAACATTTCATTGTAAAGCTTTAAAAACCTGTGCAAAGATTAGGGGGATTCCTGAAAGCTATGAGTCAGACTCATTGCAATCAGAATAGCCCACGCCACTACTGACCACAGGTCAGACCTAGGATGGAGCTTCACAGCTTTAATAGTGCTCCTCCTTTTCCCATTGGAGATCTCTGGAAGGAGTGAATTGTCTCAATCTGGAAATGCAAAGCATGGGAAATCTTACTGAGCACAAACAATGATAACATTGTGCAAAAAGGAACTTAGAAACCTATTTTAAAGAGGCAAGCAAATGATGCATATTATTATAAAATAGTGTGTGCTTGTGTTTTTGCTACATGCACATTTAGATACATGAATATAATATGTACTGTAAGCGACTGATTTGAGATCAATTAACTACTAGATTAACAACTGTCCATTTTAAAGGAAAAAATAAAACTTTAATTACTTACAGTATAATCGAAGTAATTGAATATACAATGGAATGGGGAGTTTCACTGGTTGGAAATCCCAACCTCGTGAATTCTGTGTTTGTTTGGTTATCCAAGTCAAACCCAGTAATTTATTTTCACATTGTCTAGCAAAATATTAGACAAAACCAGGGAGACTCATTCTCCGATTCACATATATATATTTTTTTATAAACTGTGCGTAGTTTTGTGTTTGCGAACTGAAAACTTGTGTACTTTTGCACAAAAGTTTGAGTTTTGAGGAAATGTGAAAACATCTTCCTGCTTATTTTGAAATCCAAAACCAATCAAGTTCCAGCAAAACTAAAATCCCTGAACATTTTTAGAACCAATACACCAGTGACAGTGCCAACATTATACAATTACAATAGCAGGGTACTAATAAGCTGTGTCATACAATAACAGACTGGAAAAACAAAACGATTTCACATTGAAATATAACTGTCCACACATAGTCCCAGTGTGTCTCAATTCATCTTATGGCAATATAAAATCATTAATGAGATAATATATATATATTCAGGATGGGGAAAGGCCATCAATAATCTAGTATCCAACCTAAACTTTCTTAGTGCATTTAAAATCCATCAACAATTTATCCCACATACATCTAGCAATTTTCTTCCACAATAAACCAATCAATCCAACTAACAAAATAATAAAGTGGTTGCAAGATGAAGGGAAAAAAACAATTCTTGCATTAAATGCATCTGTAGACTTACATTGGCAGCGAGAATACAGCAATAATAATGGTGTTTAGTGATATACTGTAGAATTATTTTTATTATAATTTGCTGTCGGTCATTAGACTTGTGGAGCTCAAGAAATGTTTAATGTTCAAACATCATGAAATGCAAAAAGCCCGGAAGACATTATTTCATTAAAATAATATAGTAGTGGGGAGTGATTACAGAAAATGTACAGAACAGTCTCGGTTTTATTCACTTTGTTTGGCAACATGTTGGCATTTTAAATATATCAGCAGGCAAAACAATGACAATGTATTTTAGAAACAAATTGGTCTTTTTATTCTATGATTTTATAAAAAGAAAAGTAATTAATGTAAATTCCCTTAGTGAAAAAGACCCGTGAGGAGCTAAGTATCAAACCATGATAACTGTTGGTTGGGCATTACGTAAATTGGTGAGTAGTTTGGAATATGAATTACTTACAGTCAATTTATCTATATCTACTGTATATCGCTCTTATACTCTGGTTTAAATTGCAATATGAGGAGCTACATGTACCGTAGGAGGACGTGTATAAACGGTCTTGCCTGAGCTTGCATATACCTATAGTACTGTACGCAACTAAATAACCTGTGTCAAATGAGGTCCAGTGTTTCAGTGAGACACATAGAAACAGATTTGTAAAGCTATGCTTTGACATAAGACACTATAGATACTTAGATTGTAAGTTTTTGGGGGCAGGGACTGCCTTTGCTTATGTTGTCATTTACCTGTTGCACTTATCCCCATTATTTGTAATTTATATTTACCTTGTATTGTAATTTTGCAAAGCGCTGCATACATTGTTTTGCGCTATATAAATAAAATGATACATACTGTAAGACACCCACGGAGAAGTGGGTGTTTTCTGGAGCTAGGAGGTGGTTGGTGCTTACTAAATAGGGCTCTAAATGTTCTCAATAATAGAGTGATGCATAGCCTGTTAGCCTGTCCAAATTCAATGGTGGATTTTGTGCAAAATATTGATTTCCTGCGTGCCAGCCACTAAAAAGGGCTATTAAAAAATACATCTCATTCGTGGCAATTTGGGCTATTTTCATATCTTTTGCTGATCACATCGCATGACAATTCCTGTAATTCACAAACATTGACCATAACAAACAGTAATACTGTATATTATATTTCCCTTTAACATTTGGAGTAATTGGAATTAAATATGCTCTAGATCATATTCTATATTGATAATGTTTTTTTTTTCTTATTTACAAACCCTTAGTCACAATGTAACAAGGTTTACAGTTGTTCTGCTTTCCCTAGTCCGATTACTAGTGGTAGATCCCCAAAGGGCGGTGTATTGTGGTGAATTACTACATTGTGGTGTATTTTTTTTGCCAAAATCATTAGGGAGTCAAGAAACCTTGTAATGTGCAAATCTCATGAACTGCAAACCACTGTGGATATCTGTTTAAAAAACTAGCATTGGGGAGTGGTTTTTCCATTTAAACGTGGGAAGTTTGCAGTGTAAAGAAAAAGAGCTGTGAAAAGGATTTGGTCAACGAAATGTTGTTAAGTGGGAGTAGATGTGTTCAACAACCATGACGCATAAGAAAGAGTACAACAAAAACAAAACATACGGTAATTGGTATGAAGAATAATAAGAATTGTGATCTAAAAACATAGGAACACTTTCCAACTGAGTGTGTCACACTGTGAAAAAGCTACATGTTAATTCACACAACATATAAATGAGTTCTAAATACATTTTGTCAGTGTTACCTTGCTCCTTGAAAGCCATGTTCCAGCCAGATCCACTATAAAAATATCCCAACTGCATGAACATTTACATTAAAATAACTATGAAGTCGCATTTTAATGTTATCATTACTCTGCAAGCTACAATATAAGTGCTCCTTAACAGCAACAAGTCATCTCGAAAGACAAAAGACATCATGCAGACAAAAGCACAGCTAAACTGTGCAGTTTATTCTCATGCAATTACAGCATGCTTGATGTATATCTAACATATTGGATTCATTACGGAGGTATTTTTAATAGAAAAAATGCCCCGTTTTAGCCAATAGATTGACTTTAATTTTAACCTCGAGTTAATCTTGGAAAAAAAATTAGACCTCCCATTTCCCATCCCTGGTACTTACATTTAATTCTATCACATGGTTAATTGACTAATAATGCATTATTTCAGTGAATAACTCTAAGGGTGCGTCCATAGCACGGGAAGCCGTGCTGAGCCGTGCGGACGAGCTGCGCTGAGCCCCTGCATCCTCAATGAGGATGTCTTTAGAGGGGGCTCACACGAGCGTCCGCAGGCGTGCTGAGGAGTTGGATTTTTCAGCCGACAGCCAAGCTGTTTTTCAGAGCGCTGTCGGATGAAAACATCCAATCAGCGTGAAGCAGCGTCAACGTCACGGCGCCGTGACGTTGACGTCGGTGTGTCGCGGGCGATTGGCCCAGCGACATCACTTCCCCGCCTCCCTCAACCTCCCCCCGCCTCCCGATCAGCCTCAGCGTCAGCGCGCCTCAGCACTGCTACCACCTCTATGGACGTGGCCTAACACTATTTAAGAGAAAATTAAAGCTATGTAAAATGAACATTTCACATGTAAATAAGAAAGAGCTTTTAATACTAATGAAGGCCTACAAATCTAAAATAAAGGAGCTTTTTGTTCTCCTTAACTAATATGAATATATACATTTACACACACAAACATTTCTCAAATGCACTTACAGAACCAGTATTAATGATTCATGGGGGACAATGAGCTAATGATTTTCAGCTGACCCAATAGGCTAACCTTTCTACTTCCCACACTGAGCTACAGTATGTGGGTGATATAGTTGAAAAAAAAAATGCTACAGAATAATTCATAATGCAGGAAACCTCACAGAACATAAGTAAGCAGCAAAAGTCAAAGTATTCCTAAATGTACATGTTTTGATGTTTTAACCTCTTCAGTGTCAAAAGGGTTTGTCTCCAACTCAACCCAGTTATATAGAAAACCCCCTGTCTTATTACCTGCTCTCAATCCCACCTACAAGATTTATCCCGTGCTGCCCCCTCTCTTTGGAATTCCCTAACACTCACCATCAGACTCCCCCAGCTTTCAGACATTTAAAACTGCCTCAAGACTCACCGTTTCAAGAAAGCCCAATTCCCCTCTCTGCCGCCGTCCAACCCCATTGGGACCAGCTGTGCGGCTGGACCAGTCTCCATGCTATGTGACACCCCTTAAAATGCTCACACTTAAATCTTAATGGGATCAGCTGTTGGGCTGGGCCATACTCCATCCTGAGTTATACTCCATCCCATATTGAACAACCACTTGACCTTTTTGTTTCAACATTGTCCCTCATTCCCTATAGATTGTAAGCTCTCACAAGCAGGGCCCTCATTACTCCGAGAATACTGAGGATGACAGAACTCAGGAATGAATTACCAGAAGAAAAGGGCAAGGAAAAGAAGAGTCACAGGAAACCAGGGTCAAAGTACACTGGAAGTCCGAGGCCAAAACACAAAGGGACACAGGCAGGGTACTTAGCTTCACAGGTAACAGGACTAGACGTAAACTGTTCAGGAACAAAGTTGCAACTCAAATGAGCATATGACATCTTGACCTTTAAATAATGCTTGGCCAGGAAGTGGGAGTGTCTTGCATTGAAATCCCCCTGGAAATTGTACTGTAGTACTTTTGAGATTTAACCCCGGTGGACAGTTGCCGTATTGCAGCCAGAATAAACTCCCGTGCGGACAGGTTTCTTGCTGTTGCAGATCCTAGCTATTCGCCGATGCACAGATTTGACAGTTACCATTTGCATCTGTTTGTGCATATTTGTCAGTATTTGTAGGTAACTCAGTTTATATCATTATCAAAAATCTACTCCCTCGTTGTACCAAGCTGCGGAATATGCTGGCGCTTTACAAAGAATCAATAATAATATGCTGTGAAGCTTCCCTGTATTGGAGTAAAATATAACTCTGTTCAAATGAATGAAACGAACATTTTCTCCAGAGCAGAAAAGCAGCTACAGAGCATATTGCATAAGAATCATTTTGGGGCTACATTTACTGAACAGCAGTATTTCAAATTGGAGGCTTTTAAAAATCCTGTAATCCACACTCACTGAGACTGTGAACTATTTGAGGAAGGGTCTCTCTTTTACTTATGTTATCAATTACTTGTATTTATCCACATTGTTTGTAATTTATTTACCTTCTACTGTCATTTTGTAAGTGCTGTGTACATTGTTGGCCCTACATAAATAAAATGATTCATACACACAGTCCTCTAGTGAAACAATTGGTGAAATGTAGTTATTTAAAGAAGAATTGCCTTTAAGAATCAATGTACAAATGTACAAAATGTCCTCTTTAGGTGGGAAGCACAGGGTCTACGGAGGTGGGGGTGAATGGAGGCAATGGCGGTGCATAGTCATAAAATGACACCGGGGCTAGGGAGTAAAGCTTAAGAAAAATATTTATTGGCACATGGATGCAGGATAAAAAACCACTCTTACGCGTTTCACGCCGGATGGCACTTTATCGAAGATTGATAAAGCGCCACCCGGCTCGAAACGCGTAAGAGTGTTTTTTTATCCTGCATCCATGTGCCAATAAATATTTTTCTTAAGCTTTACTCCCTAGCCCCGGTGTCATTTTATGACTATGCACCGCCATTGCCTCCATTCACCCCTTGTACCAGACATTGGCAGGAGCGCATCCACTGCAGCCCAAGGAAGGAGATCCCATGAGCACCTTCTGCATCTTCGGTACACTAACTGCTTATACAAATGGATATGTGGATCATGTCTCTTGACCCCCAGTATATATATGCGACACAGGAACACTGATTTATTAATTGTTTTGAGACTCTTTATTTCATCACAAGGGACTGTTCGGGTTCACATACTATCTCACCTATGAGTTATACATTCAGGTCTTTATTGCAACATTGAATCTTTCATTCAAAGATACAGCTACAATAAGGTTTTCTGAAGCGTTGTCTTGTTTGTTTCTCACAAACTATCTCTCACTGGTCTCCGAAGATGAACCACGGTAATTTCAGCTCCGGGGCCTCCTGCTACCCGAGATATTTACCTATAAAAATTCTGCCGGTAGCTCATATCTGTTTACATGCGGGCCCATAGGAAGCTGCAAGGGATGAAGTCGCAGTTTCCATTTCACCAGCAGGATGCATGACCTTTAAATATACATTTTCCGTGCCCAGGCGGGGCTGTTGCTGGCAGCCCCTTCTGAGGAATGTAGCTAAGACCCCCTGCTTCAAACCTAGTAAACAAAAAGGGAAAACATGCAACAGGACCATGCACGTGAACAATCTCATCCAACTTTTCCATTTTTTTACTCAAATGTATATGAATATTTGTTTTCTGTGTTGTTAAAAACTATGTAAAAATATCTCAGAAAACAAAAACCCAAAATGATCTTTGAGGGCAAACTTTTAAAGCTGCAGTTCAAGCAATATCCTACATGTATGTGTTTTTTGTAAATAAATCAGTTCTGTATAATGAGAAAATACTTGTAACATTAAAAAAAATGTAAAGACATTTTTAATGTATTCTAATGTAACAAGCATTTTTGTTCCTGTAGCAACCATTTACAAAGTCACATCCCTTTCCCCTTATTAAACATCATCACCTTTTTGAGCCCTGCCCTTTCTCTAACAGTGAACCAATTGAATCTAGTGCCTGTCTGGTCACATGATCTCACAAAACTTTGGCTGTCCGTGCAGAAGAAGAGGACCCAAGATGCATTCTGTGAACCCAGAGCCGAATCTTCGCCAATCGATCACAATAGAACGGATCGATAAGCAATTCAGCTAATCACTTGTAAGTGTGTAGATTGCACACATTGAATGAAAATATATATATATATTTTTAAATGACAACTTGAACTGTAGCTTTAATATCTAATCATTGCTTTTTTTCTTCGTTAGTTTCAAATACGAATCGGTGTGAGTTCATGTCAGCTTTAGAGTGTAAAAGTTGGGCTTCAAATGTAATAAAATTTGATTAACAATCCTCATACATTTGAACCTCCTACATTGCTGACATAGAGGCAGATTCTCAAAACTCTGTTATTGACTTAACAAGACGTTGAGAGACGCAAACACAAAACTCTTGCTTCAGCCTAGATGGCAAAGGAAGGGCGCAAAGAAGAGTAAATAATTACAGAAAACACAAGAGAAGAGCTCTTCAATAGTAGCACTCAATCCACCAAGTCTAAAAAATTGGTTGCATGCATTATCCATAACCATCAGTTGCAAAATGGAATGTAAGTCATAGAGTGACCCATATCAAAGGAATATTGACTATATAGATAAACCCCCTAAAAATAAAGTAGAAAAAATGGCTGAAATGTAAAGAAACTTTATTTTAAAAATGTGTCATCTAAAATAAGATGGGGGATACAAAAATCTAATGTTGGTAATATACAGTGCAGTGCTACTATAATATAGTGATTTTAAAAATAAGTTCACCCCAGAGGGCAGGACTGCCAGCTGTGTTTGTTGTGTATAACAACCAAAAGGATAGCAAGAGTATAATGTGGATATCTTGACACTGCATAACTCATTTTAACTGCAAATTGTGATTACCAAGTGATATTATTGGGGGACAAAAGAAGATACTGTACAGTAGTCAAATCAAGCCCTGAAGGGTTCCAATACCCAGTGATACTGTACTTATATCATAGTCGCTAGAGCAGGACTGGCCAACTCCAGTCCTCAGTGGCCCAAACCAACAGGTCAGGTTTTCAGGATATCCCTACTTCAACACAGGTGGCTCAGTCAACGACTGAGCCACTGATTGAGCCTCCTGTGCTGAAGCAGGGATAGCCTTAAAACCTGACCTGCTGGTGGACCTTGAGGACTGGAGTTGGCTACTCCTACTGTACACTAGAGCAATCATGTTTGTGCTCAGTTTAAGGTAAGCAGCGTGACATCCAAATAGAGTCAATGGTGGTTGCTGCTCATGTATCAATTGTTAATTAGCAAACAGTTGCTAGTTAATTGACACTGAGAGGAAACAAATAAGCCTCAGAAGTGTGTCAATATAGCAATTGTTAAATAATAAGCAGTTGCTAATTGATTGACACTTGAGAGGCAAAAAAGAAGCAATATTAAGCACCATTACAGAGAAGCATATATATATCATACTGGTAATAGTGGAGCTACCAATCACCAGAGGGTGATTGATAGTCAAATACAGACCTAAAAGTTAACACTGATACTGTGAAAAGCCCTAGTGCTAATTTCCTACAATAAGGGAGGGTGGCGGGAGGAGATGGGAATACGCTGAAGGCATTCACTATAAAGAATTTCTTATCTAATTCCTCGCTGTCTCTATAGCAGAGCTTAATGGCTGGAGCGCTAAACACTCCTCTGCTGGTAAGGAAACCTGATGAATTTGCAGCTGATGTAAGTGGACGGCTTAGGAAGGAGCTCAGACTGCTCCACTGATGGGGGTAAGGAGTTCCCCGCTCTGTTGCCTGGGGTGAATAACGCTAAACGGCATAAAACCATAGGTACACTACATGCCACACTTTTAACTGCTTTTATTATTTATATATACGGTTTTGTTTCTAGTAACATCATTATTTTAATATATACAGATTAAAGGTTACATTTTATATTTGATTGGCATTGTTGTTCTGAGGTTTTAAGAGTGCAGCTTAGAGGACTTCCTTTTCTTGTCACTTCCTTTCTCAAGGAGAGCCTTGGTAGCCACAATGGCACTCAATGGATACATGCAAAAAAATATATTAGTCTTACCACAACCTAGTTGATGGCCACTAGAGATGGGCGAAACTGTCGAAATTCGGTTCCCGAAATTCGTTCCCCAAAATTCGTTCCACACACGATTTGATGCTTGACGATGAGGGAAAGAAGGAGAAAGAGAGAGAGAAAGAGAAAGAGAAAGAGAAAGAGAAAGAGAAAGAGAAAGAGAGAGAGAGAGAGAGAGAGAGAGAGAGAGAATCTAATTTTATTAGCTGTCATCAATTCTATATATATCCCCTCAAGTGTCCCTCTAAATAAATTAAGGAGTCATCCCTCTGCTGAATAAGGAGCACACCTGAGCGATATGCTCATGGCTATGCAAAGTATATAGGAATGAGTCCCATCCCACACTTCCTAAAAAGATTTCCATTTCAACAATATAGTCCTCTATACATATGATTACTTTGTGCTTCAAGTGCTTTCATGGTTACAAATACAATCAACAAAATATATATTCCTTGGGGTGTGCTGTTAGTAGGCAGAGTGCACTGCAACCAGTGGTGGGATTCAACAATTTTAGCAACTGATTCTCTCTCAACGTACCGCCCTTTTATAGTGAAAAATGAAAACCTACAGAGAGAGAGATGGGGGAGAGAGAGGTAGGGGGAGGGATAGACAGGGGGGATAGAGAGGCGTGTGGGGGAGAGAGACCAGAGGGAACCAGTTCCTTTCAATGCAACACGGGGGGGGGAGAGAGAGAGACAGGGGGGGAGAGAAAGATGGGGAGGGAGAGAGAACCGGGAGAGAGAGAGAGAGAGATGGGGGGAAGAGAGACCTGGGGGGAGAGAGAGACCAGGGGGGGGGGGGAAAGACCAGAGGGAACAATACAATTCAATACATTTTTGCACACACTGATTTCATGGATACTATTTTTTTCAGTTGAACAGGACTGTGCATGAAAGTTGGGGAGAGA
Source organism: Ascaphus truei (assembly GCA_036426205.1). NCBI lineage: Eukaryota > Metazoa > Chordata > Amphibia > Anura > Ascaphidae > Ascaphus > Ascaphus truei. The sequence continues at coordinate 76,171 of WSYH01001069.1, read as the reverse complement.
GAGATCAGGGGGTTGAGAGACCAGGGAGGGGAAGATAGACAAGGGAGGGGGAAGAGAGACCAGGGAGGGGGAGAGATCAAGGGGGAAGAGAGACCAGGAAGGGAGAGAGAGAGACCAGAGGGGAAAAGAGAGACCGGGGTGAGAGAGAGACCAGGAGGGGGGAAGAGAGACAAGGGGGAGGGGGGAGACCAGGGGGGGAGAGACATGGGGTGGGAGAGAGATCGGGGGAGGGAGAGAGACCAGGGGGGAGAGAGAAGAGGGGGGAGAGAGGAGACAGGAAGAGAGAGAAAGACCAGGGAGGGGAGAGAGACCAGGGAAAAACAGTGCAAGACAAATGTTCAAGTGTAACCTGCAACCAGTACAAATACAAAAGTTTTTTCTGTCAGCAGCACAGGACAGCGCGTGGGGGGGAGGGGGGGAGGGGTGCCGGCGGTTTAATGCAGCCACTGCCGCACTCACCTGGTAGACGGAAGACTGGTCTTAGGAAAGGAGCAGCAGCAGGCGGGTTCTCCTTCACTTCTCCAAACGCTTGATGAAGTGACACCAGGGTTCCCCTCCAAAGCGCTTGTGCAGCAGGGCAAAGCATACTCTGGGCTTCCATACCCCCCCTCCCCTGACCCCCCGTGAGCTGGCACAATGAAGTGAGAGAGGTGAGAGAGGCAGAGGGACTTCTCCCCATGGGGTCCTCGCACATCAGCAGGACACCGAGTTGGGTTTTTGAGGGGGGAAGGTAGGGTTGGTCATTCCAGTTTGGTGAACTGAGAACATTTTAGGAACCAGTTCGCCGAACCAGTGCGAACCGGCAGAATCTCTCCACTGAGTGCAACCCATCAGCTGGTTTAGTTCACACTGCTAGAGCTGTTCTGCTGAATAACAGATTGTGTGGGTTCAACTTCTGATCTGGTTGGGTCTGACCCATACCCCAATCCTAAAATGCCTTACACTTGTCAATAACACTTTGTGTACTGTGGGAAGCTGTAACGCTCGGCCTGCCCACAAGCCAGACGAGACACCGGGACTGAGGTAGAAATGAGTAATACCACACACCTAACAGTAAACGGGGGCACGGTCGGAGTGTGGAAGTAGCGTAGATGGTCCGGGTAACAAAAATAGAAAGAGTACCGTACGTGCCAACTCCAGCGGTGGAAGGTAAAGTCCGTAAGCCAATGGTTGTGGAATGGAGAGAGCAGCGTAGTAGAGTGTCCGTAAGCCTGTGTCGTGGAGTGGAGAGACCAGTGTGTCCGTAAGCCGTGTCCAGGGGATATAGAAGTCTGCGAGGTAGAAAGTCCAACGCCAATTCCAAGGGAATCCAGAGAGCAGCGTAAATGAAGTCCAAAGCCAAAGATCAAAATCCAGGGAGGTCAGCAGAATATCCAGGGACAGGAACAGGAACAGGAACTGAAAGACAGAAGGGCCAGGCAACAGCAGACAGCACCAAGGTACAGAAGCTATGCAGAGCAAAGAGGAAATGGTGAGGGGAGACTAAATAGGGAGCTGGGACCTATCAGAGGAAGGGGAGGAATGGAAGAATGGCCCGAGGGAAGACCTGATAGGGGAGAGGTGCCTGGGCAGCTGGGGCCGGTCAGAGCAAAGGGAGGAGCGGAGGAGCGGCCCAGGGAAGGGCCTGATAGGAGAGAAGGGCCTGGTGGGGCGGACCTGATGGAGCAGGGGCAGGGAAGCACGTGATGCATGTGCGCGTCAGAGGAGGCGGAGTCAGGCACCCGGCGACAACAAATTGAAGCCTGGGTCCGCGCGCGCCCGTAGGGGTGACGCGCGCGACCTGGAAATGTGGGAGCAGGCATAGAGGGGGCCGCAAGGAGTGAGGCACGCTGCCGGGGAGCCTGGGCGGAACAGAGCAAAGGTAAGGAGGCGCTGGAAGCGGGTGTACCCACAGCGCGGATCCTTACAGAAGCAAGTGGAATAGCTTCCTGTAGTTTGTAGAATTGTATTTATGGTAAAATATATTTAAATGATGTATGTGTCTAGCACTCTGGCATATGGAACAGTGAATATTTTTGTCCCTGTTCTGTTATACCGTAGCAATTTTTGTGCGTATCCATCATGTAGCACCAAAATTAGTGCATATACTTGTAGTAGCTCTCTCCACCTGGCTTTCTTTAAAAGCAGATCACTTCCACTGCCTTGTTGAGCGTTTAATGTTCTTTGTGGTGCACACCTGAGATACCTGTGAGATAGCTAAAGTAGCTACATGTGTTAGCAACAGTAAAATTTCTTATCAGCTGGTATTGCTCACACTACTAAAGCTGTGGCCTAGAAAATCAGTGGTTGTGGGTTCTAGGCCTGATCAATCTGACATGATTCCACTCATTAGGTTGGTGCCTTAGGCTTATTATGAACTCTATATAGTTGATATGGAAATATTTTTAGGAAGTGTGGGATGGGACTCATTTAAATATACTTTGCATAACCATTAGCATGATAACAGTAAAGGAAGCGTTCTAACAAACTTCTAACAAAGCGTCCAGTCCAAACTTGTATAAATAATGTGGTGCAGCTTGAAGAGTAGAACTGTTCCCAATTCTCAGCAATAATAGATTTCCAAGATGATCAGCGCACCTAGTTGAAAGGGAGTACAAGAGAAAAGAAAGAAAAAACACAATAGTGAAGCGAGTTCAGAGCATGCAGCATGCACAGATAAGTGGTGATATATGCACTTACTTTTCAGTGCCTGCAATCAGGCATTTAAAGGTTTCTTCACCTCCGCAATATTGGGGAATGATTCAGAAGCCTTCTTTTTTTAAAAGCTCAGCTTTATGTGCAAAATCAGGATTATATTTACACAAAACAGTGAAAAACATAAGGACAGACCAGTTAGTAGTGTTCAGCAACCTTCTCCTGTCTCCGTGACATCCACCGCCGATCCAGCCGGCGTTCTACGTCACTTCCGGTTTCCTGGTGCTCTAACGAATCTGGTCCTCCCGACAACCCTACGCTTTTCAAAGGTGTTCCCTCCTTTTATGTCCCTCTCTAGCAATGCTATACAAATTACTTTAAACATAGCATATTGCATAATCGGATCATACAATGGAGTCATAAAAAACACATACAGTAATAACTATTCCAATAATATAAAATAACATACATACATATCTAAATGTTATAATAAAACATACCATACAAAAAATCCATTGCTAAGGAAACGTAATTGTATCATTACTTGGATCGCTGTAAGTTCTAAATGACTAGGGAACTAGTATTTCTAGAACTTATTCTTTTGCTCATATGTCTCTCATCAAGATAAGTATTCCCAACAGGGATTTGTTCCCTAGTAATTTAGAACTTACTGCGATAAAATATCAATATCTTAGACAGGTCTGCAACACTGCCTTTCACCATTATCATATATATATATATATATATATATATATATATATATATATATATATATATTTATATATATCTAGCAAATATTTCTGTATGCTCATTTGCATGTCTTAGGCAGGTCTGCAACCCCGCCTTTCACCGTTATCACCCAGCACACAGCACTTCCACTGCAGCAAGGGATTCTGGGAAATGACATGCAAATTGGCCCACAGTGTCACCTTTTGCTTCAAAACCATTTTTAACATGGTTCCCTATAGGCTTAAGCTTGCTGCATGGTCACTGCTTTAAGCACAGCCAGGGTTAAGCTGCATAGCCAGAAAACCCACCCACAGACAGCTGTTTTGACCTTAATGGGCGTGGTTTACAGACAGTGAACACAGTGTATTCAGCAGGAGTAGCAGCAGACAGCAGCCAAGAGGTGCCGGTGGCCGTTTGTCCCATTATTTGCCTGCAGGAAGACTAGCAGCGCAGAGGATGAGGCCCCGCTCCACAGCCCACCGGACGAAATCTCGCGAGAGGGAGTGACGTCACCACGTCGTCACGTGGCAAGGAGCGTCCCCAGGAGACGTGGTGACCGGAGGAAGATTGAGAACTCTTCGTGGGGAAAACAGAAAGAACTCTCTATAGTGAAACCGGACAGCACCTACCTTTAAGTACCGTGAGTACTATACGCACATTAGGTGCAGTGAGATAGACCTATGTAGGGATAAGAACGGAAAGAGACAGCTCACACAAGGAGACTGTGTGGAACAGTAGAGACACTAAGTGTGTGTGTCTATTTACAACGGACTCATTTCCATTGGTTACAAATCTACAGACTAAGGACTGTTGAAGAATCTGCATAGTGTCACTACCCTTTCCAATGAGTGTGAGATGCTCAGAATTCTCAAAAGTTTTATATTCTCACAGAATGTGAGTCTTTACTTATAGTCATTTTATTAATAATTTTAATAAAAAATGTGTTACGCTATTTGTGTTCTATCTCTCTTCCTGCATGGGTACCTTTGCTCGAGATTGCAATTGCTGTGGATGACCAGTGTTCCAGACTCATCATTTAATGTTCCGATCCCAGAGTGGATACAAGGCTTGATATTCCTATACGCTGTGAGTGCATATTAACCTTCTGGCGGTTTTATTGTTAGAACATACTACCCTATGTTTGTTTTTTCTTTGTCTCCATTTGCGCCTAGGTCATTCTTTGGATTAATATATTATAATATATATATATATATATATATATATATATATATATAAATAATATAGCGAAATTAGCATGTGCAAGTATTATAAAACATAACCAAATACACCATATCTCCACACCAGAAACTCTGGATAGAAGTCACAGCTCACTGGCTATCCTCACGATATTCATTATCATGAAAAACGTATGAAATAGAGATAACACCAAATTGTTATTTTTCATCCTGTTGGAAGTATAACTTACTTTGCCTGTTTGTTTTTCTTTGTTGGTGTTTTGATTTGGTACTGTATGGAGATTAATTCTAGGAAAGTGCAGCACCCTTTGATGTTTCTAGTATACAAAGTCAATGTTGAACAGATTAACTGCATTTCGGTAATATAAAACATGACAATAACCATCAGAAAAATACAAAGAAAAAGCAAACATGTCACAGAACTGCTTAAACCAAAAGTGACCATTTTTTATAAAAGGAAGATTTTTTAAAAATTATTATTTATTACTTTACTAGAGTGTGTATATTCACATTGAAAACATGATGTATTTTCTTTGTATTGTATTATTGCAAATTTTATATATATATATATATATATATATATATATATATATATATATATAT